>VYZW01017013.1:3571-35059 GCA_013401315.1 Balaeniceps rex | reverse complement strand
CAAGAGGATTACGAAGATAATTAACAAATGAGGTTGTTGAAGGATTTATTGTTCTGGCCTGATCCTTCACTAGTTTCCCTGAGAAGAAGTATCATCTAGCTCACATTTGCCAGTAATTGGCTTTGTCTTTATTGCATTGTAAATACTGCTTTAATTACTGCACTATTTAGCTCAGGAGATGAGATTCAATTGCAGTAACTTAAATGGGATTCTTGTGCTACCAATTTTTTTCTTCCCTTAATTCATTTTATTCTTAACTCCCTTTAAGATAAACATACAACAAAGATTGGCAAAGACATCTGGATGTGCTTTCATGATTAAAACCTTAAGCAGGGCTTCTCTAAGCGGGGATGAACTCAGTTGTTAGACAAAAAATACAATCCTTCAGGGGAGTGCCATAATGGACCTGCGCTGGGATACAGCCATTTTCTATTATTCCACTAGCATGAAGAGACAAGCGCTCAGCCACAGAACACTAACAGAAAATTTTCTTGGCTTACAGCAACTCCTACTGCTGTATATGCTTTGTACCACCCCCTGCGTCTCTATCCATCCAAAGTCAATGACAAGATGTAATTTCAGTCTAGTAGATGTCACCAACATGAAATTCAGATGAGCTTTTGCTGTGTTTCATCCATAGACAAGGTTAAGCAAAGGCAAGGTTAAGCAAAGGCAAGGTTAAGCAAAGGAAGACAGTGCAGGAGAGAAGCGCTGATGTTCCTTGCTCCTGACTCATCCTTTTGTTGATACAGAATTCACATGGGAATCCAACTCGGTGGAGCAATACAAAGTGTCAGGGTATGTGCTCTCCTGACACTGGGAAATATAAACTCCCCAAGAGTTCTAACTCCCTGTATCATACGGGATATAGTGACAGACATATCTGCCCTAATTTATCTGTCCCTGCATCTGATTAATCTTACCAAAAGCTGTCTGTTTGACTAAAAGAGAATGGTTGTATGCCCACCATAGGAACTGTTAGAGGCTGAGCCTATTCTGTTGGTAATGCTGCTTTCTCCTGCCTTTCTGTGCAAGGGATTAAAATAATTTTAAGAGTGCAAGGAAGCATGTCTACTTATCTGATGCTCAAAGAGAGACAGATAAAAACACTCCGCCTCTCTTTTTCTGGCCTTGTCAACAGATGGGAGCTACACAGTTTTAACTGGACTTCAGGAAATACTTCCTATTGGAGATATCTATTAGGTTCTGATTACCTTCAAGATTATCTTCAGGAAGAAATGTGTGGAACCTTATTGCTTCCGTTATTTAAAACTAGACTAGACAACGCCCTGAATTTGCCATCATGGAGGAGACCAGCAGGAAAAGTCCTTCAGCTCCTACTGGAGTTCATATTTTTGAGTCATGAGGGGCCAGTTGTGGTTAGTGTTTATAGTGGTCCAGAAGTATTAATAAGCAAATTTCCTCTAGAGACTAGAAATGACAGTGATTTGGAAACATGTGAATAAGTAATTGAAATTGGATTGGAATTGTAGCCAGCTTTTGTATAACACATTAAATAATTACCCTGATTATTTTCCTAAATGAAGGCCTCTTTTTTTCAGATATTTGTCTTAGACACAGCATGGCATGATAACTCTGTTCTCTTAAAAGATCAAAGTTTACAAACTAAGTAGCATCAGTTAATAGGAAACTTGAAAACATTAGGAAGATTGAGACAGAATAATTTATAGTTGCATTTTTGTCCTGCCTGTGAAACTACACAGGCAACTTGATACTTTTCCTTAAAAAGGAAAGAGGAGGATGTTACCAAATCGTGCAAATTAAATTCCAATAACTATTTGCATTCTGCCCACTACCTTCTCCTGCAGATGACAGTATGCCTTCATTTCTAGTCCTAAACTGCTGCAACTTTTGTTCTTTACACAACAATCTGAAGGAACCTCTCTGGTCAGTACCAAGTCTATTTACTAAAACCATGTGTGAATGAGACCTGAGAAGTACTGTTTTCACTCTAATTGGCTCTGATGGTTCTTACAGTAAGGAGCATACTAAACACCACTGAGGGGTCCCCAGATTCCTCACTGTTGAAAGAGGATACCCCTGTATACCCACATACTCCACTACAAAGCATCTGCAGCGTTCTTTTCTGGGGATGGCTATGCTTCAGCTGTGACAGAAGTGGCCTTCATTTATAGCAAATCCATTTAATTATTTTGAGAACTTCAGATCAAAGCCACTACATAAAATTGTGGCCCTATCATGAAAGATAAATGAGCCTCCTTATAAAGCAGGCCTGTCAGATTGAATATATTTGACTGTCTGCTTCATACAGGATACTGTGCCATAGTTTGGGTAGGAAGCATCTATAATTTAATCCTCCCAGCCTCCATTAGAGGCTTTGTGCCACATACTCTATATTACCCCCATGCCCCGATTCTTCTTCCATCAAATGCATTTACTGTCCCAGCAACAGAAGGCTGGAGGTGGATAAAAAATGTGCCTGCACAGCTAGGAGTGCTCTGATGCCATTGTAATGTGGGCATAAAATCAAGGAACATATGTAGAGGCAGCTGCTTGCAGTTGTGAAGGCATGTAAAAAATATGGGTCTGTTGAAAAACTTTGATAGATTTTATAACTGGGGAACTATATATTTTTATTGTATACTATACGAACCCACAAAAAGTGATGCGTTCCTTTAGTACATTTATTCATTGCTTGTTTACAACAGAGTAATTCCACCATGCAACAAACAGGAAAGTTTATGCCTAGTCTCTTCACCGAGAGTTATAAGTTCGTTGCACTAAATCTGTCTGACAGAGAAACCAGACAGTGACAAGGACTGGGGACGTGACAGAGAAGGCTGAAAGGAGCTCTTTCTTATGGTGAATCCCTGGCCATATTTCAGTTCCCTGTGCATAGCTTCTTAAAGGAACTATGGAAAACTTTTTTTTGGTGTCTGGAGTTGGGATTCTAGAGTGGATTGTTCAAGGGAAGCCTAGAAACCAAGTTTGAAGTTCTCCTTTGAAACAGTGAGTTTCAGTGAGTACACATCTAGTCCTCCTGGATTACCTTCCCAATACCATCCGGATCTTTACCTTTGTTCAGAGAAGATGCATATAGCCTGCAGATCTTCAGATGAATGTCCTCATTTAGTAGATAAGATTGCTGCCTTTTAATGAGAGTTAAGTTAGACAAAGTAACTGTTACAGCAGAGAAGACAAGATATAGAATATTGCTCAATTTACCACACTTGGACCTTTCCCTTTTAAAGCTATCCAGGAGCTTTAACTGAAGAAAGATAGAGGTAACCAACATAGAGGACTAGCAAAGGAGAAACTATACAGAAGAGTGAACAACTATATACAGAAACTCTGCAAAACTTTCTTGAAAGGGCAAAGATTATATATTTTTGAGTCAACCTTACATTGTAATGCTACTGGCCCTATCCTGGAAATTTGACTATTAATTTTAGCATGAGTAGTATAAAGCCCTCGATGCATAAGCATGCCACTACAGACTAGATATCACTTACCCTCACCTTGTGTGAGGCCATAAGAAAGACACCCAATTTTGGCAGTCTCTTGATGTGCAAAATGAGTAAACAAAGTGAAATTGCTACCTTGTAGAGATACTGGAAGGATCACCTAGCTAACATGATCAAAGTGCTTTTAAAGTATACACACTTTCATTACAAACCAATTGAGTCCTTCCAGAGAGAGGCAAAATAGGATGTAATTATTATCTCTATGTCTGTCACTCATGTTCTAATTTGTTAATTGACATAAAATACCAGATGGAGAAACTGAGCATTCTGATGGGAAGAGTTAGCTTTGCAGTAGCTGTATGCAATACTCTCATCTGTTTTTAGTGACAAAGCAGATGAGAGCCCAGGCAGAGAAAGATACAACTGTAGGAATCCTAGGAGTTTATGGCAATGGGTCTCCCTCAGATTGTTACAGCAGTAGCATCATCAGGGTGTGCTCCACTTAAATCACTGGTGCAATTAGTATGGATTAACTTGACCCATAACACTGTAGAACCTAACACGGAACATCTTCTTTGTACACAAGTGGATAGGTGCAAATCTCTGCTTTTGACATAAAATTTATCTTATTGGAAAGTTTATGTGTGCCTACAAATACAGGTAACAGTCTTAAAACAGAAGGAGTAGTCACTAAGAGAAGTCATATCCATGGTATGGTTTAAAAAACTAGCAAGCCAGTCTTCCCTACTAACACTGTTATCTTCTCCTGCCTGTAACAATACAAAATAGCATAAATAGATGGACACAAAATTTTACCTCGTGATTATTGATTTGGGATTCAGACCAGATTAAGACAAAAGAACAGCAGACACCATCTTAAATATTTCTGGTGAACTATGCAAAGTGTTTAGATGGTCTCAACCTAATCTCAAGCCACTGTCATTGGTAGTTTTATAAGAAACAGAAAATGAATAAGCAATATATATCACTTCTAAGAAAAAAATACAAGGGAAAGTTAATTGTTAGTAATGCACAGTGTGATTTTATGCCATATTCTCCTCTGGATAATTAGAGGTCTTTGGTTGCCAAGAATAAAATTCCCAGCACTTTTATCAATGTTAAAAGTCCTTTGGCTCCTTTTTCAAAAAGTACTCTATGAGAGTATGGTAGAAATGATGTTAGATTTCCTTCTCACCTTTTTTCTTCCAGATCCTATCACCCAGAACTAACGTGAAAGATTGACAGACTTTTCTTATCAGTGTTATGTTTTACCTGCTTCTTTGCCGTCTTTGAGACTAAATCAGAAAAACATGTGGCACATTTATCCACTGCTGCTGATCTTTCTAATATTTCTCTCTTCCTCTTTCTTGCTAGCAAAATGCTACCGATTAATTTATGTCCAAAAAGTACCTTGAAGTTGCAAAACCCAATCTAAGTACTAAGTATTTGGAGCACAGCAGAGTCAGTCCAGTTAAGCATTCAACAGTATCATTGCAGGTATGCTGCTGAAATGGAGGTTGCAAGTGTCTTATCGCTATACGCTCCAAGCAGGCTAATGCCAAGTTTCTGTCCTCCAGGATCCTCATAATTCAACATCCACTACTTTTGCTGAAATCCCTACTTGTCTCCAAAGTCAGGAGGCTGTTGTTTTCTTCACTACATGGTCAGCCTCTCAAATTCCCCACATTTCAAACTACACAAAGGAAAAATCCTGGCTTTTCATAAAATTGAGAATATGAATAAGTGCATTATCTTCTATTTTGCTATTCAGGGGTCCAGAGAGGTAGTACAAGGCTACTGGTTGAAACTGGGTGGAAGCAGCCAACTGTGAACAATTCTGTAGTAGCTGTGCTTGGCAGCTGATGAGGGTACATCCTGTCTTGATCAGGACAGCAGGAGGGGTAGGTTTTCTTGAGTCTAGTACTACTTGCCAGGGAGCAGCAACAGCTAGCTGCCCATGAAAAGGGGGTCAAGGCAGGAGCCAAGGTGAGCCCTGCACAGGCTGTGCATCCACCAAGTGGTATTTTGTCCTGCAGGGGCTGAGTCAGGCAGAGATAGGGCCCTGCAACAGCCCCAGGCGTGGCAAGGGGATGCGAGGCCTTGCTTCCTCTGGGCAGTGCTGACAAAGGCTACAGGAATCAGAGCTGTGGTGTGAGGCTGAGGGGCCCAGACAGAAGTGGAAACAGGCACCTCCATAGCACAGCCCAGAGAAGGGCTGAAGGTCCAGGCTTGACCTGAAATAGAGCTCCTGGTCCTGTGGGCAGAAGGTGAGAGGGGTGGTGAGGCTGTTCAGGGATGTTAAGGCCTGTGAGTGCCCTTGGGGACTGAACACCAGTGCTGACCTTACCTCACCTTAGAACTTGGGAAAACCGGTGATCCTTTCAAAAGTATCCACTGACTCCAAGGAAACAAATTTAAGGATTGTGCAGTTTTGCATGAGTGCTCAAACATCTGCATTATTCATCTGGCCCTCATCACAATACTGAGCTCTAGAGAAACTTTACAATACTGTCAAAATGTATTACTTACTGTATTTGTATGTTTTATAGGTTAAACCATTGTCTCTGTTTTACAGGTAGGATTTCAAGGTTCAGGCAGACTGCTGGCATGTCTGCACGGTGCAATGGAGTGAGAAACATACCTCCTTGAGACAGCAATGTTCATGGCTGCTTCAGAACCAGAAGCAGTACAGTTTCGGCACAGCTTCTGAACAAATAAGCTGTAATGATGAAAGACTGAACTAACAAGGTCTGGCACAGCAATGGCAAATGTGGCCAGACTGCTCTCAGATCTCATGATTCTCTGCTCCTTACTAAGCAATGTCATGCAAATGCATCAGCTTGGAATCTCCATGCTGTACTTGACCGCATGTTGCAGGCATGCCCCAAGTGATTCACCCACAAACATTAAGGGAGTTCATGGCAGAACAGGAAATGGTTTTTGGAGATTTCCTCCTACAGCCCTGGATAATGTTAAATAGAAGACCACCTCCTGGAGCCACTGAGAGACCACGGGAATAGCTGCAGAAAAGCAGACGTTTTAGAGGAAGACAAGAGGTGAAGCATGTTTTATGAACACTTGTCTAGATCCTCCTGTTCAGTTTGAAACACAGAAACATCTCTTAGCTCTCATTCAGATAAAAAAGAAAAAAAAAAGAATCTATCTCCTTCACAGAGCTTACCAACAGCATTACAGCCTGTGCTGCAGTCTCAGCGTTTTTCTGTTTATTTTATTAACTGAAAAAAATTATAAGAATAATCTGCATAAAGTAAAAAGCAGTTGAGCACATTCTGCTCTGCACAGTGTGGTAGCTAAATTTCAGAGTTAACTCAATTCCAGCAGGATCTGTTCTGTTGTATTGCAGACTTTCCCTTTCTCCTTTCCCTTTCCCTTTCCCTTTTCCCTTTCCCTTTCCCTTGCAGGAGCCATACAAAGCAATTCTTGAAAATGTTTCCATGATTGCATTATAGCAATCAGAAGTGCTGAGGGAGATACAATGACAAACAATGCACCATCATCAACAGCCACAATGCAAAATGACTCATTTGCTCTCAAATTGGTTGACTATTAGAGCTTTGTTTAAATTCAGTTCTATCTGGGACTTGGAAAACATTACTCCTGCTTTTTCATTCAACATGCAGCAGCACACAAAGCCTGCCCTCTGTCCTCCTCCATCAAATATTTGGGCACCACATTGTCCTTTACATTAAACCTCTTTTAAATAAATTAAATTAGTGGAAGAAAAATCTAGGAATAAGCAATATTAACTCTAAGACAGGTGGCAAGAGGAAAGGGGTGCAATTGTGTGGTTTTGGCCTTCTAATATCTCTATCTTCATTCTAATAATAAGTGAAAAGACACTGGAGGAAATAATAGGATGGGGCATTCAAAATGTAAATTGGCAGTTTGATGAAGATGCCTACAGATAGTGCATAACTTCCCATAGCATTTAACTGCTTTTCTTCCCAAATATCATATTTTCATGTTGTTTTTTTTTTTTTTTCCCAAAAGGTAACAAAAATAATTAGCTATGGAATTTTAACAAATTTGAGATTAGAGTTTGACTCATAAAGGTTCTTCTGTAAGATGGCTTATAAAGTCTCTCCAAGAAAGTTTATATCTGCATGCAATAGGCAGAACAGTCTATTTCATATGAAATACAGACATTTAGAAACTGGAAAGAACGTTCTTACTGGAGAGTATGAAATAGAAAATGGGCCTATCTTACTGAGTCAGCTTTTACCTTTGGGTGCAGAATTTGAGACACAAATGCTGGTTTCGAGTAGGTCCGTCTTCCATTGACTCCAGGGGGAGCTCTGAGCGCTCAGCAGCTTTGTGCATCTCACTGACCTGAGTGCCTTGAAGTGATTTCTGAAACTAAGAAATTAAAAAGTAGGAGTAAACTTTGAAATTATGAATATTGAGTTCTTGGCAGTAGTTTCCTCAGCTGCAAAGCGGAGATGTATTTACTTGGTTATCCTTTAGGACCTGGTGAGAAATCTTTCTATAATATTTGTAAATATGTAAAGTTGTAAGGAGAGCTGGAGATGTGCACGTTTTACTTGTGCTAGATTTACAGTGGTGTGTTTGAGACTCACTGAATACACTCCTTTACTTAGCATAAAGTACTTTGTATATAGCACCAAATCATCTTGGAAAGGAATAAAATGAGCTAATGATCTCATTTTTTCATGTTATTTTTACAGACTGTAGGGCAGTGACATTGTGCAGCATTCATAATGTAGCATTTCAGTAGAGTTATTTTGTCCTGAAGGACATAAACAAAGAAAAAGCCCCTGAGTTAGGTTTAGCCTTTAGTATGAGTACTCTGTTCTTGTTGGGTAAATTACAAACCTAAGAACCCTGAGGCCTTGAGCATAAAACAGCAGTCTTCCATTTCTAGAAGAATTTTTCATTAGCATCTTTCTCCAATATTTTAATCTATTACTAGACTTCAGAGTAGTGTGATGTGATGAATTATTTTGTAATGAAATGCATGACATCTGACTGTTCTTTGATTTGTATTGGAAGCCTGTCAGTGTTAATATAAAATGCCCAGATCAATAAGTTGCTATAAATCAGCATTAAATCTATGACAGTCGATGCATTTACACCCCTAGGAACAAAATCAGTAGCTGCCCCCTATATTAAAAGAAGGCTTTGCTTTCCTTAGATTATTAGCAAATCAAATACTGCTTATAAGATATATTATCTATATAATATATATTTATGCAAGGTGAAAAATCTCAGTTTTCACTTATGTTGCATGTTTTAGTGCCTGAATTGGATTGACTTTCGGGAATTGATAAAATGAAAGTAATAGAATGGTAAAAAGATTCCCAGGCATTGATTGCTGAGATTTTGTTCTTGAACACACTATACAAAAATCTGAATTTGGAGCCAAAGTCCCTTGCAGGTTCCAGATGGTGTGACATTTAGCCTTATTGTGTTCCCCAACTGCTCACTGAAACTGAAGGCATGGATCTAGAAACACCACTGTTTATTGTGCAGTACAATAGCAAAAATAGAAATAAATGTCATTTAGTTTTAAATGGTGTGGCAATTTTTTAACAGAATTTTAGTTGGCTTATGGTCTGTTTTATTCTCTGTTTCCTGCTTTTTCTGAAAAGCAGCCTGAGAGTGTAGTAAACTGCTGCAATGCAAGATGCGTCACTTTTAATTCTGCTAAAGGCTTGTTTTTACCATAAGAATCCCTACAGCTCATCTTCTGAGCTTTGTTTGAATGTAGTTTTATATGTCGTCAGAGTAAAATATTGCAAATGGAATGACATAGTTGTGATTAATATGCTGTGTATAAGGGTGTCTGAAATAGAGTGTCAAGAGTTTTCAGATTTGAAAGGGAATCCAAAATGCACTGGTTAGTGACTGCAGAGGTATTTTAAGATCAGGCAGGGTTTGTTTTCAGGGTTTGTTTTTTTTTTAAGAAAGACAGAAAATTTCCTGGGTACTAAGAAATAGTTATAGCATCTTGGATAATACAAATTAATCTGATAGCATATTCATGAAATCTTTGTACCATTGTACAAGCTGTTCATTGTAGGATACAAGAGTCCTTCCTCTTCTGGTAGCTTTTCAAAACTAGTTCTTGTAGCTCAGCAAGTGTGTTGTCCTTGTATCATGATGTCTTGGCATCTTCTAAAAACAGGAGCAGAGTCAGAAATAAAAATGTGCATATTCCATGTAACTAACCCTAGCAATTTATGTCTATAGCTGCTAGTGTTCTGCATGCAATTCATGCAAGGCTGTCCCATGTATAAAGGATGCCTACTATAGACTTCTGCCATACCACATAGCCAGAACATTGGCATAGAAAAATACTACCTACACGTGTCTGTGTCTGGGACATGCCAGAACTATAGAAAATTCTGGCTCTGTCAAAAATTTAGAACAGTGACAGGTAAAAGACCAATGAACTGGAATTTAAATGTCTGCACTCCTCTTAAGCAGAGTACTGATGAGGAGGTAGGGGGGAAAGAGGGAGTAGTGCTGGCCTCACAGTGGTTTTGTTCAGGAGAATATTTCAGCAATATTTCAGCCAACAGAAAAAAAGCTGAAATTATGGCCAACTAGAATTAAGCACTTTCTGTATTTCTGTTACTTGCAAGTCACCAGCCATTAGACTTTTCAAATTCAAATTTTTCTGTGATTGCAAAAAAACTACCTGATTGCAAGTTATTTGATTTATTTTTAACACATTTTTCTAAAAGTCACAAGAGGTATCTGAGGTTAGGGCTTTTGTGGACACCTAGCTATATTAAATAGCCATTACATTAACTAATACAAGGAGTTAGCATTCCTAAAAGATGCACCTCAAGGAGATATCTCTTCATTACACTGAGTGGTTGTGTACTCTGTCGTTCTATACATTGTCCTATAGTGGCAATTTCTCCACTGACTTTAGCAAGAGCCTAGGATTACTGTTGTACTTTAGACCCTGCAATGTAGAAATTTGCACTTGGCTTTGTTAAATTGCGTTCTGTTATTTCAAACCATTCCCCTAGTATGTCAGGAAAGTTTTGAATTCTCATCTTATCATCATCATGCAGTATTTGTACAAATTTAATTAAGGATTTTCTCTACTCAGTCCTTCAAGTATAACATACTCGGCAAGACAGATTACATTCACACACTACTTCCTACCATTTTGACAGAAAACATCAATAATGACTGTCAGGGCCCTGAGGGCACTAATAGGCCTAAGAGCACTAATCAGAGAGACCAGCCTCACCTGGGGCCTCCCCACATCCCCTCCTGCCCATATGCCCAGGGGCTCTATTTAAGCTCAGCTTGGGGCCTTCAGGTCTTGTTTGAGCTATGGTGGAGGGCTGTTGGTCTCTAGCTAAGGTATAGCTGTCCCTGGCAAAGCCTCTTGCTGTTTCTGACCTGTGGCCTGACTTTTTGGCCCTGCTTTATCACCATGGTCCTGCATGGTGATCACTGGCCTGAGCCTGATCCTGGTCACCCTCATTGGACCTGACCTGTGGTTTGACTTCCTGGCTTGGCCTTGGACCTGCCTCCACACTGTGGATGTACCTGCTGATCTGGACTCTTGGTTGAACCTGGCTGCCCTCCCTGGCTCTGTCTTGCTTGGGTGCTGTGGGGCTGGGTCCTGGCTGGTGAGGCCCCTGCCCAGCTGGCTGTGGTATCATGCTTGACTCCCTTTCCCTTGGGGAGCAGCTGATTCTAGCAATGACTCTAGCTATGTTTTTCTAATCAGGTATATGCTCATACAATAGTTCACTATGGAACATGTTTCTGTAAACTGTCTAGGAGGCCTATAGGATGGTCAGAGCTACCACTGAAGTCTAGCTGTGTAAACTCTGATACTTTTCTCTTACTCTTAAAGTCTATTATCTTTTTAGAGAAGGTACATAAGTAGATGTGATTTAAGGTATTCATGAAACACTTACAAGTGGTCATTCATCTCCTGACTAAAATTCCAGTGTTCATAAATACTGTTTTTTGTTTACTCATTCAAGTACTTTAGAAAGTTGAGAGTAAGCTGCTGGCTGTATCCCAAGGCTTTCCTTTTCCTTGCTTAAAGATGTGTGCTTTCTAGGCTTCTGATGCCTTATCTGTCTTGCCTGAGTTATCAAAGATAATGGTTAAAAATCTGAGGTTGTTTCAGCCCACTCCAAGTTATTTAGTGTAAAATAACAGGATGAGCCAACTTAAGCTTCTGAAGAGAAAAAAGAAAACCACCAAACATAAAATTCTATTGCCTATATATTACCTTTCATTTAGCTTTCACTCTGAGGTGGTGCAGACCCACACTGAGTTTCTTGAATTCCATTGTTTTATTTTGTTTTCCATCCTTCCCTTGTGACTGGCAAATGCTATCACTTATCTTTTTCCCTCTGGCTTATTCTCACTTTCACATACCCCTTCCTTTATCAACAGTGATTAGAACAGTTCAAGAACTTGTTGAATCACTTGTATGGGAGAAATGGATATTCTTATTGCTTTGTCCAGCTAACTGAGGTGTTCTGAGTAGCTCTGGGGAGAAGTCTGTTATTAACTTGGGGTAAACACCTACCTCCATCCTCTGTCCTGCCATTTTTCTTTCCCAGCATATATATGTGTATTTGAAATTCCTTGTTATAATATAGTGCTATATTTGTTATATAGCACTATATTACATATAACTATATATAGTTATAATATTGTGCTATAGATAACCTGTTAGGTACTCACAAAAGGTGTCATATATAACACTATCTTGGTTTATTGATCTATAAGATCCCACTGGGGCAAAGACCTTTTGTTTTCATCTCCTAAAGACTTTTATCATGTCTTAAGTAAGCATCCTTGATGTACAAGGCAAAATTCCTTCCTCTTCTGTATCCACCCCTTACTAATCAGTCATTATCTTTGCATTAATACTGCAGCCTGCCAATTATTCTGTCAAATACCCTCTTTCTAAAGGAAATGGTAACATTGATCATATCTTAAGAATACAAGTTCTTCTTTGTCCCTCATATCTTTCGAAGACTTCTTTGACTGAGTCATAATTTCTCCTGCTGTTTTATGATCTGTTATCTTCAACTGCATCCATCTTTCTCAGTCTCCCCCAGATTTTAAATTTCCTTCAAGGTTGTTTGTGGGCATCTATCACAAACTTTTTCCCATATTTAGAGTCCTTTTTAGTTGATCAACAATTATTTTTCTAATCCAGATTTCAGTATGCATATTTCAAATTTTTCTCTATATGTAATGGAATTTAGTATTAAAACATGCCTGTGGGGAAGGTATCTATTTTAACACCATTTACATCCTGAGAAACAAAGGATGATTTACTCTTGGTTACAGCAGCTGAGCACTAATGAAACCCTATAGGGGCATATTTTGATTTTAAATTGTGATGGTGGTAAATTATGAATAAATCTTGAAATAAATAGATTTGATTTTCACCCACAGAATGAACTGCATAAAATACTACATTGATTTCAATATGCTAGCTTCATAATTATGCCAGTAAACAGGAGATCAAATATGGAAGGGAAAGCTGGTGGTGCTGACAATATAGCCTAGACCTCTTGAAACATAACCTCTTTCTAAATGCAGATCTTCCTTTACTGAAAAGAGGTAAGGTGAGGCAATTCTTTTTACTCAAATAGAGCTAAAGACATTTTATGTTTTTTTAAAATATGTATACATCTATATGTTCTGTATGGAAAGAGTTTGGCCCCTTACTGTTTTAAACTTAGCTAGCTTTCCTTCATCTGAACACATAGTCCTTTACTTCTCAAAGGTTTTCTGCTTAATAGGTCTGATTTACTGTCCTTTTGAGGAAGAGTAGGATAATGTTATCCCAAAAGTGTTATGTAAGGAAATCGGGAAGCAGCCCTCATATTAGATAAAACCACTGAGACAATTATTCACATTCATCAAAATCACCATGAACCACACTGAGGTATGCAGTAGAGAAAATGTATATTCTTGGTGTTGAAAGATGTATAAACCTTGCTAAATGCAAAACTTCAATCCATTTCTTCTGTTTTTTCCTTCAGAAAAAGTAGACTGCTCCTGCTGATGTATTTTTTCTGCATGATGAAAACAAAAGGTTCTTTTTCTTCCCTCCAATCATGTTGCTCCCCAAGGATTTAGGTTTGGGTTTGTTCTTTCTCTGTAAGAATGGAACAATGACTGTAAACATAATTCACTCTAGGAATTCTTCAGCCATTGAAGAAACAACTTGCCAATTGTCAAAGATAGAAATGAAATGGATATATTTGCATTGTCAAAGAGCCTGATATAAAAGGAAGGGAACAGTAACATCACATGCAGATCTATTTTATGGCATTAAGTAGGTTCTTTTACTTCTTAGTCTAAGTTCATCATAAATAAGAATCCATTTCCTAACAGTGTTAGTAATCAAAGGGCAGAGAAAGATTGAGCAGGAAACAGTAGAATTTTGCCCACATACATTGCTTGAAGGAGATTCTGAAAGAATGACCAATATAAAAGAAATACAGACTTCTTCCAATTGTTTGAGAACGTCAAAGTACTTTATAAGCTGCTTAGTAGCAACGTACCATAAAATGAAGATGTGGGCTTTATCTTTGATGAAACAGATGAGTATTAGCTGTCAAATGAAATGAGTTGGGTAGTCTTTCTACAGTTCAAAGCATGAGTTTAGTGGGACTGCCTTTTTGAGAAAAGTTAGTAGACTTTGCCCTGTACCTGCATCTCGTCCTGTTTCTTTTCTGTAAAGTACAATATATGTACATGTATTGAACATGTAAAGAACATGTCTATTTATAAAACAGGTTTGCCATTTCTGTAGGTATTTGATAATACAGGAAAGGCTATACCTTTCAGCCTCTTAATTCATTAAATTCCTGGCCTACATGTCATTAACACCATTGTCTAAAAGTTGCAGCTGATAGAAAATGTGAGTGGAGTTAAGTAACCAAAAGCAATAGAACTGTAGTGAGGGAGAGAGGGGGGAAAAGGTTTTCATTGTGCCATTTTCTTTAATTCATTTTAATAAAAAACAACCAAAACAATTTTACTGATTTACTCAGCAAAGCCAAAGCTCGGAGGACAAATGAAAGTAGTATCGATGCTTCAAACAGTATTTGCAAGAAACCGATTTGGAATTATACAGAGCATCAGTAACTTGCTGGAGATAAGGAAAGCAAGGTAGTTTTGTTATTAGAGCCTCTAGTCAGTGGCCATGTGGGAAACAAGTGTATTTTGGCTTGCTTTGCTTTTGTAGTATATGACTTTGAAAGCAGTGCTGACTGCGTTCACTGGAATATCTTTCTCTACTCTTGCTTGTTAAAGGGCCTTGTATTTCCCTAGACAGCACCAAAAGCATAATATGATGCCACATCATTTTTCCAGTCATGTCTGAAAACTTAATTCACCATGATATGGACCTTATTCATTGGACAAAGCTGCTTAATGCAGGGTAGATCGTTCACTTCTGTTAATTCTCAGCTGGGAATTTCACACTTGTAGTTTTTAATCTTAAAGAGATATCAGATCAAAACTATGATCTGCTCTGAGAAGCCACTAGTACCCATATTTCCAGCATCTTCAGGACAGTAATCCTCACTTTGGGGAATCCACAGCAAAAGGATTGTGCTATGCTGCAGGCTATAAAGAATGCTGACACCAAACCGTAATTATCTTTCAGTAATTCCTGGCTCCTGGATCAAGGCTTATTTATCAGGATTGCCCAGTAAATTTCAGCAGATGTACAAGTTAAAATAAATAGCACACTGCCAGTGCAAAATTTGCTCTAAATCTCTTAATTAGAAGCACAAAAGTTGATCCCTTTCTCCCCAGAAAAGGGAAGGAAAAAAGCACTGATTTCTCCAAATCATACCCAGCCCATCTTCCTTCCAGTTCAGAACAGTAGCCCCATCCCAAGATTGAATCCAAACACTGTCCTTGGAGAAGCTGTCTTCCTATGGGTGTAATCTCTATAGGACTTTATTGGAGCATGGACTTTGAGTATCCAGTCTGATACATGGAAAAAATGCAGATTAGCGGCAATCCAGTAATGTGACAGTAGGGTTAGTTTTGCAAATGTTTAGTTATTTTTCAGTTACAGGTTGTGCAAGGTGAAAGTGAATCAGAAAACCAATCTAGTGAATGCACGAGTAGCACATTAAGGATAGTAAAACTATAGGAACTTTCATAAAAGGTTGAGACCTAATAACCGATACAAAAAGCAAAAACTGGACACTACAGAAAGTCATTACTTTGTTTTCTTGCTTCTGTGTCATGTGAGATTTATTCCCCCTCTCTACCATCACTGCAGGTTTCCTCCTTTTTTTTCTTCACGTGGTCCTTTCAGTTTAAGTCTCTGGACCATGTTTCAGATGAACATTTATTGCTGGAAGTCAGCAAATTATGGCAGGTTCTCTGACAGTCTTTCAGCTCATGTCTGTCATCTCAATTTACAGTGAGGATATAGTGCAAGAATTAGGTTTAGAATGGAATAAAAAGTGACTGTATTTTCCCTGAAGGAAATGTACCCACAGCTTCTCTAACAGCTAGGTTCTTTGCACTGATAAAAGCCTTTGCAAGTAATTACACGTAGGACACAGTCCACAGCATTTTACTTTCATATGCTATAAATAAGCCAGGATCAATTGTAAGTCATAATAAAAAAGGCAGCATGTATTAATTTCACATAGTATAATATATTTCAGGAGATGTGCAAGCTGATAACAAACTCATTGGTCTGCAGGGGGGAAAAGCTTCTTGCAACAGTGACTCATGATTCATACCATATCCTAGGAAGTGGTATTCTCTGTGCATATGTCAAAGGAGCTTCCCTTACAGTTTCTCTCTCCATAGAAATTGCTGGGTTTAATGGTGCATCTTTGGAAAGAAATCTTGACCTTCATTTCCAGCAGCCTCATGAACTAATCCTCCCTCTTACCCAGTAGCCCATTGAGTCTCAGTAATGAGTCCCAACCACTAGATAACTGATTCAGTCCACAAATGCTCAAGTACCTGATGCAGAAAAGCAAGACTCTTCATTCTTGCCTTTTACAGATGAAGAGGCAGAGGCCCAGAGAAATTAAATACCATCAGACCTCACCAGCAAGTAATTCAAAAGGCCGCATGAATATTCCAAGCCTAAATTAAGGAAGACTGAAATGGGATTTTGTTTTAAACTAGCTATGTCTTTTACTGAAGAGTACTGCTTCAGCATGTGGAAGCTGTACTGAAGGTCGTGTAGATTTCACAGCTTCCTAAATGCATGCATGCATGCATACATACATACAGGGACACACACAACACCCCTTATTTATACGATGACCACCAAGTTGAATCATGGTCTATATTTAAAGCAGCTGTAAACAGTTATCCTGAGGTTATCAAGCCATGCTGATAAGATTAATAACTAAAATGCTAGGGATGGGGGAGAGAATTCTGGCTCATTTAGTCTTGAAGTTCATTCAAGGTCATTTGCAAAAATCCCTAGGAAAGTAGAAACAGAAGCTGCCAGAAGTCTCTATCTAGGGAAAGGCTATGCTTCATTAAGAGGAAGGGTTTGTAAAGGATAAAGAGCCTGAGGTCCAAATCAGAAAAGAGGATTTATCAACAATATGTCTTTGTATTCACACAACACTTTTCATTGATCTTATGTCTGAGAAATGCACACCCTTGTCCCTGGATTCAGATTTAATTACCTTCAGCTGAGTGTTCTTTCCTTCCCCTAACCCCGGGTTAACTGCTGTAGATCTCTCCCTGTACATGAGTTTGAAATCACAGACCTTAAAAGTTCGCCAGTGCCACCTACTCAGTTATCACAACAGGACATAAAAACTTCCTCACTGGTTTCACTGGACACACAAAGCAGAGTTTCCCCCCTCCCAATCTCTGCCCTGCCAGGTTGCTCTCACAAGGAAGTTACCTCCTCAGGCATAGCAAAATAGTTGTTCAGTGATTGGGCCATGAAGTTCACTCTCAGAAAAGATCAGAGTGATCACAAATGTTGACCTGACTGAACTGCAACATGTTTTTTGGACTGTGACGTTTTACAAATCACCCCCAGAGCTGCTTAGTGGTGGAAAAAGAGCAAGCAAGGAAGCAATTGTCTTTATGCCAATGCACTGTAACTGAAACTGTCACAGGACCAGTGTCCTGTTGTCACTTCAAAAGTTGGTAAGACAGCCTCTTTGCAGCTGAAGTAATGCGCAGAAGCCTTGCTTGTATCTTTGTTACCTCTAATACGTACGCATTTTCAAATCTCAGTTAAAAGGGCATCCTTTCTACTTTAATTATAATCTCTTCATTTTTCCTTCTACAAATATTCTAAACTGTGTGATTTTAGTTTGTCATTGGGGATTATTGTACAGAACCAAGTAAGGTTATTGACAGTGGTGAATCCAATAAGAAACAAAGTGCTTACGAAACAGGGAAAGGCAAGAAGAGGCTCCAGAAAACAGGAAAGGTGAGAGTGAATAGTTTCATACCAGCATGCATGTGAAGGTGGAAAAGGTCAGAGCAGACTTTATACTTGCCGTATTGAGGAACAGTGAAATACTAAATTCCCAGGAGAGCATTTGTGGATATAGTAATGGGTGAAAGTACTTTTCATCCTACAAGCAGAGGTATTTATCCGCCAATAAAAGCATTATTTTCCTACCACATATCTTCACCCAGTACTTCCTTCTTATTAACTGGTTGCCCAGGTACTCGGTACTCCAAAGATATTTGTTGGGTTTTCCTATAGCTGCTACAATCTGTATAAACTGGGGAAGTGGTTCTCTTCAGAAAATCTCTGAAAATCTCAGAGAAGGATATATAATTGCAAGGATCTCAGTCATGGTTTGGGCAGTAAACTTGATGGGTTTTTAAGGACAATGAGACATCCTTTCGAAAGAAAATAAATACCACCTCACCATGTTTGCAAAAGCATTAGAATGTGGGTTTGCCTCTTGCTTCTTTGTCTAAGGAACTGGTCCCTTCAGGCGTCCGTGAAACTGGCTGAAAAATATTAAGGTAAAACATCGGAGTCAGTGTTAGCTTGTGTCCGGCTTGGCTTAGGGTGAGCGGCGGGCGAGCGGCTCTCCCCGAGGGGGGCCCTCCCGCGGGCACAGGGCCGGGGCCCTGCGGCAGCCCGGGCGCGGCCGGGGAACAGGACGGGGCCCCGGCAGGGCGGCGGGAGGCGGGCCCGGAGCCAGGGCAGCAGCGTGGGGCCGGGGGCCGCGGCCGGGAGCGGGGCTGGAGCCGGGGCCCCAGGCCGAGCCCCAGCCGTGGGCGGGGTGCAGGGGTTCCCCTCCGCATGAACGGAACTGTTAAGCCAAGCATCCTGAGCAAGCGTCATTCCACGTATTTATTCAGATTACCTAAATCCTATCTACATTCAGTTCATGTACATTCTGGATTACTTCAAGACAAATGCAGCCCTTTGCAGAAGGCCAGAAGGCGGCCTGGGACCCCGCTCTGGGAATGTCAGGTGTGCGTAGGCTTTATGCCAGCTGCAAACACAAGGCTGAATTTCACCTTCCTGCCCAAAGCTGTAAAGTAATGTTTTTGTACACTCTTATTGTTACCTCCCACTTCAGTGACAGGTGAAATTACTTCTTTTATAAAGTGTGAAAAGTTGGCTTAGTATATTTAGGTATTTTGGGATGAAAGGCATTTTATCTATATAAGATGATCACCATCTTCCCTGCTCAGTTTTGCAACTTTTTGTGGCTATTTCAGAGACTCCGGCTAAGTTTGAGGGGGTGCATACTTCTACCACCTAGCTCACCAGAAATAAGAGCATAAGGAATCATTGCTGCTGCAGTTTTCGAATTGGCAGATTATCACACAATACTATGTTGCTTCATTGCTGCTATAATATCATTAATTTCAGTGCAGATATGCTGGTGTGAAACAGTATTAATACATTGGTGAATCAGGTGTAGAAACTATAGGTCCCTTAGCTGTAGCAGAAAGTAATTAAATTTAATAGGAGTTATGGCTTCTAAATGGAGATATATAGCATTTTCAATAAGAATGGATTGTAGTGATTCAGTAGCAAGGCTTTCAAATATACTCAACTATTGCTTTAGCTATATTGATTTTTTTTCAATTTACAAGTTTCCATTTTTCTTAATATTTTCTTATGTTTCCTAACTCACTAGAAAACTTTTCTGCGGTATTGTTAATATTGAAATGGGATCAATGCAGGGAGTCCCAGCTACCTACAGAGAGTCCCCAAATCAGCCTGTTGCAGGTATATCTTCATTCCGTATTTCCCCATTTATCAGGGTTTTTAAAATATAAATGCAATATTAATAACAGCTTTTGCACCAAATATGCTTGTTCATAGAAATGGCAGTACACACTTCAATATGTCAGAGAATTTGTATGTGGGAGAGTACTTTGATTCAGAGGAGCATTTAAGCATGTGATTGACTTTTAACTTCAAGGATCTAAACACAAGTTAAGCATGTGCTTACTTTCCTCTCCGGAGTGGAGAAACAGGACCTCAGCAAGAAGCCAATGGCAACAACATTCAGTGGCCTTTGATGAAAATGAAGAACAGATTTTTTTGTGCCCAGCAGCTCTTCCCCTCTTCTCCTCAATAAACTAAGGAAGTCCTTTTGTTTCTTAAAAAAGGAAAAACAAAACAAAGAAGGCTTAATTATAGTTCATTGAATAAGCGTCTCCCTGTGTAAGCCAGGCATATAGTGAAGGATGGTGCTGTCTAGAAAGACTGGAGCAAGTGACCCTGGGCAGAGCTGAAAGAAAAAAAAATGAGATGGAGTTCCTTTTGCTATTCAGAAGGAAACTTTGCCTTTGCTGTCTCGTGTCACTTGTTAGATTGTCACTGGGTGGCGCTCACTTGCAAATTCATTGATTTGTACAAATAAATGAACAGTAACAATTAATTACACACTCCACGAGTACAACTCAGCAGGAAGGCAGAAGCAGTGCAGACTTGCACAGCCCCCCACACACCATCCCTGCTGTGTGATCAGGATCCTTATTAACATGCAAGGCAATCTTTGGTGATTCCTGCTAGCTGTTTTTTCTTACTCTTGATCATGAACATAGAGCCTGGCTGAGTTCAGTGGAGCCATCCAGCAGCCTGAATGTGTGTAGCCTTTGGGAAAAAAAGTTACTAGTGCCATTATATATGCCCCATAGGAAATTCCTGCATTTTATATTTTCTGTATAAATTGTTTCTCATCTTCATCAGAGGACTTGATGGTAGCTATGGTGTATGGCAAGCTCTATTCTGATCTCTAACGTGTAGCTCTCAGCTGCTACATGAAAGAAAATGAAACGGTTAGGTCAGGCATTTAGACAAGAAATTTCAAAGCTGTTGACATACCTCGTCAACCCTCAGACTCAAAGGACAGTGTCTGCTTTCCGTCTACATGATTTTTAAAGGGAGACTAGACCTGTGACCTGCATTGTCAACCCAAAGGGCTTGCAGATATGATGAAAGATATAGGTGACTAGCTGGGAGTTTCTACAAGACGCTGCAGATTCACTGAAACAGTTTGAGAGCTGAGAATTAGGCATGGAAAGGACATGTCATACATAACTCTTTGGGGAAAGCCCTGAGGGAGCTCTGCTGCTTTCTCTGCTGCTGACTCCACAGCCAGCTGGAAAGGAGCATCAGAAAGAGTAGATGAGAAGGTCTTAAGGAGAGGCCAGACTCAATGAAAGCAGGGCGTTGGGATAATTTATATAATTTATATATCAAAAAGGCTGTCAAAAGTGCAGTAACTGGCTGAAGTCTACAGAACTCTGCCTTCTGAATGGTGGTATTTTCCAATCTGATGAATGATCTTGTTTGTATTCAGTTCTTTCTTTGTTACTTCTGATATCTTTTCCCTGCAGTGTTTGTTGTGCTTAAGGCACAAGTGGAATGTTCATGAAAATATTCAGCTATAACTCTCTTCAGTCAACAGAGGTGTTTTTCCTTCCCATTACCTACCACAGCGCTGACATTTTATTGCTTGCTGAGATAGGAGACAACAAGGGGAAAAATTGAGTCATTTTATTCCCATATCTAAAAATAAAACCCCCAAGAACGCTTTGCAAAAGAACAAGTAATTGCTACAGAATTCACAAGCTCTGTTGCTCATTGAAGGGAGAATATCCTGGAGATGGAATATTTGGAACTGAATAACTGTAATGTTACAGGTCTGTTGAAATGCTGAGACTTACACATGTCCTTTCTTTCAATGGATGTCTTTACCTGATGTCAGTTTGATATATAAATGTATTGTGAAATTTTAAAGTCCTTTTATTGTTGTAGTTGCAGAAGGCTTCACATATATTAACAAGTCTAGCGTTCCAGCAATCTGAAAGGTGGGGAAGTGTCTCCCATTACAAATAAGGATGAAGGGGTAGTAGATTAAACAACTTGGTCAAGGTCATACAGCAAGTTTGTGTCAAAAAGAGATGAACCCAGATTTCTTGCTCACTCAAAGAACAAAAATAATCTTTTCTCCATAAAACGAGACAAATTTACGAACTTGGCCAAGCCTAAAGCCATAAGTATGCAATGCAAAGATCATTGTGCTCTGAAATCCACAGACTTCTGCTATACTTCTAGGCAGCCTTACCATGTTCTGAAAAGAAAGCTGTAAAGGCACATGTTCTGCAACCACCAGTTGCCATGGTGAGTAAGGAAAAAAGGTTGTCTTACTGCTTCTAAAAATATATTTGCAATGGGCAGGGAGAAATCCAGAAAAGTAGAAAAGCAGAGACAAAGAAAATGGCTGTTAACTATTATTGGTGTAAACCTTAGGGCCTCCTCAGAAATCTCAAGCTATTAGAAGTTAAAAATACTAAGCTCCTCTTCTATATTCAATCTTTATTGGGAATACAGCATCTGAAAGCCAGTTTTGTTTTTTAATTTTAGTCAGATTTATGCTGACCCTGTCAAAGTTAGGAACAGTCTTGTGGTGTCTCTAAAGTCTGGGAGCTGTTAGCAGCCCTGTTCAAAGCCCTATGTAAATGGGAGGTTGTTGGATAAAAGGTGGGTTAAAGAGCTGTGCAATGACAACCATTTGAAGTGCATGAGTTTATTAACCTTACAAAACCCAGGATTTTGCTGCACAGTCTTGAACACCGTCTACTGGACTTTTATTTGCTGACTCATTATTGCTTGTATGCCTACAGAGGACAGTATCAGGACTATTTCTGCTTGAGACTTTGCCCTGCCATCAAGGTGTCCCATAAATCAGGTAAGTGAACAAGTAAGTGCTGAAGAGCTACTTTTGCTGCACTGGCAAGATGTAAGCAGTGTCTTCGGTCTTGAGCCAGTGAGGTGAAACAAAGGTAACATAGTGAGAATCCAGGATCTGTCCCGCAATGTGGTAATGAGTTTTTCATGGGCTCTTAATTCTGAACTTGTTGTTCGTTCTCTTCAGTGTATGTAAAATGTCAGGCAGAACAGACAGAACAAGCTGCATTCTCTGTCCTCTCGAGTTTCTGTCAAGGCAAAAGAACTGTTGCAGGACAAGATTTTTTTTCAAGATTGTAAACTCACATGGATTGGGATTAGGTGTAAATTCAGATTTTGGCTCTGATTTGGTTGAAAGTTCTGCTGGTTTTCGTGGTTGGTTTTTTTTTGTTTTGTTTTGGTTTGGTTTTCTCCCCAACATAGTTTACAGACATAAAATAATCTTTTCACCTAAGTGGTATTATTTTTTTTAAAATTCATTGAAAGTATGACTCTTGGTTTCTAGGAAACAAAGACAAATTTTCAGTAGACACTGAGAAATCCTGAGTCTGCAGTTTGATCATGCATCCAGCCATGTGCTAATATATAAATGGCTTTTTACTTAGTGTTTTTCTTATGAGCTCAGTAAAAATATTTGCTGTCCAAAATTGACTACTGTTTTGGAAAAAGCAGATATCAGTGCAGACATCCAATCTAAGATCTAGTTTAACCTCAAAAGTTACCTTATAAATAAGTGAAAACACAATATCCTGGGTGCTGCCTTCCAAAATCCTTAAGGTTTAATCCTTAGTCAGAATATTGAGATCTGCAGGAAGATCATTTCTTCTCCCTCCATTTCAAGGGATAGTTCAATCAAATGAAAAGAAGTGCAGACAGGATTCCATTCTTCAGGGAGAACTTTAAAAGTGGAGCATTGGACTCCTCTTTCAATGTACTGGTTTCATTACCTCTTCAGTCCGCTGAAGTGCTCTTAAAAGGTGCTTTTCTGGAGACAATGGGTAGTGAGTAGAGTAGGAGATTGGTAATAGGACTGGCCCAAATGAATACAGCTCCTTTGTCCCAGGAATGGCCGTCATCATTCATGTGTATTTTAGTTCCTGGTCCTGGCTCACTGTGACATTTTCTCCTGTATTTAAAACAACAGGAGTTGTTGCTCCACCTCCCGGTCAAAGGAGAAGCTTGGCACCTGAAAAAGAAACTAATGAAGACCAGTGCATCTAGAGAAAGGGCATCAGGAGCTGATCCCTTGCTACCTTTGAACTAGCTTGTTATAGGTCACTGCTTCTGCATGTGTATCACACACGGGAGCAGTATGCCCTGACACTTCAAGATCAATACAGTTCTAGGCTACTGTCTCCATTTACTTGTCGCTTTAGAGCAGGGATAAGAGGAGTTATTATCTTGCCAAATGGGAAGTACAGATAGCAGTTTAGCAGAGATAACAAAAAATAAAACATCAGGCAGAAATAAGGAGATTCCTGTCTTTCCATTAATCCCTAATCATTTTGCCACTTATCAGTTATTTAACCAATGAATTTATGTTCCAGGTTTGAGCAGCTGCAGGAAGTAAGGGCTGGGAAGGAGAGTGTTTGAAAGTGGCATCTGTCTGTTAGCAGTAATTAAGCCAAAATATGCAAGGTTTCAGAGTTCTAACTGCTCCCGTTAAGCTGTTGATGAACAGTAAAATCTCTGATTAGATTTTAAGCAGAGGGAAATGGGCCAGCCTCCTGATACGGGGAGTCTGGTGGAGTGGAGTGTGGGCAATTACGTGTGCTGCATGCCTGTGCCAGAGAGGAGACAATGTGTCCAGGCGCTGAGTATCCCAGCCAGCATCAGCTCACCACTGCTTCCCTGCAGAGGTGGGTCCTGGGCTCCATTCTATGCTGACTGCCAGCCCCCAAAGCATCAGCCATTTACATGGTGAAGACATATGGGGTGGAGTTGAATGACTTTTGCACAGCCTTATTTTTGCAATATACATGCACACCAAAACCAGGGAGATTTTCTTTTTTTCTTTCTCTTTCTTGCTGTCTCAGAGCATGCAGATTCCTTGGGCAAATCACAATGTGCCGGTAGAAATTTCCCTATCTCAGAATGGTGATTGTGAGGGTTAAATAATGTTTTTATAGCACGCTGAAAGCTCTAAAACACTGTGTAAAGGCAGTTAATTGTTATCCCAGAAAATTTCAGTATTAATTATCATTATCTAACTTAGCCCCCCTCCTCCACCACTCCTGTCTGGCTCCCATCCCTTCTTCCCTAACCATTTGGCAGGCCACCTCCTGGAATGAACCAGAGGCATCATTACCCTAACATGTGAAGTGTCATGGAGCTCTATGAGTAATGAATGAGCCCATTACAACTTTACAGTAGAGGAAACGGGTTAATCCTTTATCAAATCAGTGCACACAGTGTCCTCCTTCCTTGTTCCAGTTACTCAAGGGGTGATGGCAGTTTCTCATCCACAGCCTTTCAGGTAACCACTGATGCATATTTAGGACAGAGATAGGTATGACACTGCGCACAGGCCTTCAGATCCTGTCACAGGGGAGCAAAGCTCACAGAAACTGACAGCAGTGACTAATGCTCTGAGCTAACTTTCTTTGAAACAATCCTTTAGGAAAAACAAAACAAAACAAAACAAACAACAATGAAAAAAACCTGTTTCAAGTCCTGAATGATTCATTTAATTAAATATAAAACTCTCAAACATCCAAACCCTATTGCTTTATGAGACAGTTCTCTGTAGTGAGACTGATGTACATTTGTACAGTCTTTCGTCCTGCAGATTCCCAGAGTTCATTACAGGATCTTGATATGAAGAGTAGCCACCTCAAAGGTGAAATATGGCTTTTTATTACAGCAGAGAGTACATAACCACATGTATTGGGTCTGGCTGAGGTGGAGTTAATTTTCCCCATAGCAGCCCTCATAGTGCTGTGCTTTGTATTGGTAGCTAGAAAGGTGTTGATAACACACCAGTGTTTTGGCTACTGCTGAGCAGCGCTCGCACAGCAGCAAGGCTGTCTCTCCAACATTTCCCCCCTCACCAATAGGCTGGGGGTGGGCAAGATGTTGGGAGGGGACATACCCAGGACAGCTGACCCAAACTGATCGCCTGCTGATGGGAAGTAGAGAATAAATCTTTTGTTTTCCTTTTGCTTCTGTGTGTGGCCTTTGCTTTTGCTTTTATTAAACTGCCTCTGTCTTGACCCATGAGAGGTTTTTTTTCCATCTCATTTTCTCCCCCCCCACCATGTCCTGCTGAGAAGGGGAGTGATAGAGTGGCCTGATGGCACCTGGCATCAGCCAAGGTCAACCCACCACACCACACCATAGCAGAGGGTGGAAAACAGAGTACTGTATTGAACAGACACTGCAAGGGGGAGCTCTCTTCAAGAGAGCATTTCTAGAGGACATCAGAGCATTATCAGCTTTGTGCTTGTTAACAGAGGAGCCATAACTGATCAAGAACTTGGATTCCTTCTTCCAGCAGGCTTATATTATGGACTTTGAGACACTCTACTTATCAGATGAGAAAAGGAAAACCAAATTTTGATGCTACCTTAGTAGTCCTCACTTCCAGTGAGGGTAGAGGAAAAATGGACAGCTGTGCTTTGAGAGGGAGAGAAGAATTGGCCTATTTAGGAGGTGGAGTTTCCTGCAGAAATCTTAACAACCAGGATTGGTTTGAATAATGTGCTACAGAGTTGGTGACCAGCTGGAGTAATTTCTAGATGGCCATTTTTAACAAGAGCCATAGTCCAGGCAAGCACAGGCTGTGCAACCTCCCCCAGCCCTAGGTCTACCATTTCCATGATGCTCAGAGTTTTCACAAAACTGAACAGACTCTCAACAGCTCATGTTAAATCAATATGGTTGTACCTTCATGTACAAGAGTACCGAAGAAGGCTTTACAATGCCTAGGATTTAACCATCATTGCATTGTAATCGTTCCTCTAAGCATAAAATGACCCTGCTTAATTCTTTGCATTACTTCAAGTGGATGGATGGAATTGTTTTTTCTTAACTACAGGGAGTTACAGGCTAAGGCTATGAGCTTTATATAAGCTTTCTAGTTTTATACCTGTGCACCAGGGACAGGTGCACCAAAGAGACAATATTCCTATATGGGTGAGTAGCAGTGGGGAGAAGACATGTGCTTTATATAAAGACTGCTAAAAAGCAGGAACCCTACTAGGAGGAAGCAGAAACAGGTCAGTGCAAAGCTCCCTCCACTGAAACTTAATGACTGCTAAGGGAACAGAAAGCCTCTTTAGCAGACATATGTTGTTGCTATATCCATTCTTCTGGAATTGCTGTAGCTACCAAATCATCCAGGTTGTGCAGATAGGATTTCACATGCTCAGCACACAGTGGGTTGTTGTTATAATAAACATTAGCAGTGTTTGAGGACAGTAGAGAAGCATTCAGACTTTGGGTTTGATCTTAGAAACAGCTTTTATCTGGATGTTAATTAAAGACTCAGTGGAGCTTATTATCTTAATAATATGAAGGTAGGCTTAGCTAACTCCGTCACAGGCTTAGCAGCAGCTTAGTGTTTTGGTGGTCCAGCAAGATGTTATCCAAGAGGAGTGCTTGGATGTTCTCTCTCAGTTTGTTAGGTGGACTATGTAGTAAGAGTTGCCTGAAGAGCATGGGATTTGTAGATTGGTCTCAGATGCAAAGTGTCCAGTCCTATAAGACAACAGTTACTCCCCATTCCTGGGGGAAAAGGAAGAGTGAGTCACATAACACCCAAAGAGACCAATTGCTGAAATCAGTTATATCACTTACGAAATGTTTCTCTTCTGAGTTATGTCAGATTTGGAAGATGATTTCTGCCCCCTTGCTCAACTACATTTGGGCTCAAGAACTCACAAACCCAAACAGTGGCAAAAGCTCTTCTTGCTGCCCTCCTTTTAGTTTGTCCTCACTTATTTCTCCTTTTTGCACTGGAGCACCATCTGAAGCCTAGTTGCATGTTAGCATCTCGGTCAGCTTCAAAAATACCATGTCAACAAGCCAAATGATCTGGCGCTGATCTTTGCTACAAGTTAGAGCAAAGAACACACTACTGTATGTTTGTAGCTATAACAGAATTAAAATGTACACAAGAGTCCTAGAAAATGTGGAGTGGGACTCCTAATCAGATTCCTGTCAGAATTAATTTTGAAGGATTTCACGGAAATTCTTTATTTCTCTTACGTAGGAAAATACAGTATTTTATAGCTTTCAATTCAGTTGGCTCTATCTCCAAATAGTGATTAAAAAGAATACTTGTGAGCTGGAAGTGAAATGCACTGTTCAGGCACAGACTTGGGTAAATGCTCTGTAGGATGCTGCCGAAGAGCCTCTTTTCTAAATAAGAGAAAATTGAACAGGTTGATTTTGTATGGGACTAGTGCTGTCTGGAGTATTCTGCTCTCTTGGCTGTCAAGTGTATTCAGGGACTTAAGACTGACAAAACTGCGACACTGACTGAGGAAGGATACTGTTTATTTTGGAAGTGGCTTTATTTTCATTTGCTTTTTGTATTACAAAGTGTACTTTCCTAGATAATCACAGATGCACAGCATGGTGCTGCAGGGTAGCGTGAAGAAAACATCACCTGTTAGTTCTGTTAGACCAGACCTCAGATGCTTAGGAAGGGAGAAGGTCAAACAGAGGAAGAAGTCGTTTCCTCAGCTTTGGGATTTGCTCTTTGACTCTCCTAGGCAAATACCTTTTAGTCCAACAGAACCTAAATATGCTGTGCGGTAAGGTATCATGTCTGTCTCATCTGTTTTCTAGTCCTTGTATTTAACATGAATCTTCAGGAGTAAGAAGGGTTGTTATCTGATCAGATACTTGGCATTTTGGCCATTGATTTGATCTGTTGAGCAAGCTATCGCCACCTGAATTTCTGAGCCTTTGTTTTTATGTACTAAAAAGCTTTGCAAGAGATCCCGAAGCTCTGAAACTCTTGGGAACAGGAGATTTAAGAGAATATAAAATAAAGAATAATGCATCTGGAACTATTCCTTGTATTGTTACAAAGCAAGAATAAAATAAAAGCTAAACAGCAGGCTGAAAGGATGTGATCTGCTTTAACAAAAATGAAATATGATTAAGAAAAGACCCAGCCAAACAGTGGAAAGAAAGACAAATTTGACACACCCATTCTGACACATGTATTCTGCTCCAAGATGCTATCCTGATCTGTTCTGGACACCTTTTAACCTACTTGATCTCTGAATCAGAATGCACTTAATTTTATGGAAACAAATCTTGAAGTTGAGGCTGAAATATAAAGAATTATAAAGATGGAACAACGTGGTCCTCATCATCAGCTGCTATAAATAATCAATACACAGTAAAATAACATATTAAAGAGAATCTGAAAATGTTTTAAGCTACTTTTTATAAATAAATAAGTGGCTGCCCCAGGCAGGCCAGCTGAGTCTTTGAGTTCTAGCCCCGCATCTGACAGTTATTTGATAGATTGCCTTGGAGAAGTCATGTCCACACATTATGTTTCATCCCCTTAATCTGTAAAATCAGTATGAAAGTATTTACTCCCTAGGCTATTGTGGAAATTAATTAACATTACCGTAGTTCTTTAAAGATGTAAAGTGCCAAGTAGTATTATGATTATGCTGCCTCAGTCTATGATTTTGTCCAATGTCACAAATAACATGGGTCAGTAGTTGGATGCAGACTTCCAGGGGATTTGCGTGATGTAGTTCTGCAGTATTAAATAATAATAATTTTCACTCCAAGTTAATAATAAAAAAGTCTTCAGCATTTGATATGAGGCATTATGCTGCCAGGTATGTCATTTTTCAATTTGAAAGTAAAATCAAGAAAAGCCCCTAATATTCTGTGGTTATTAAATACTAATGGAACTTTTCCCATAGATATACGGATGCTATTAATGGTGTTTTAAATAAGTTTCATGATGGTATGCTGTATTTGGTTTCCATTAATTCCTGCTTTTCATGGCAGAAGGCATTCTTCATTGGTTTTGCCATCATTCTTCTGTTTGCCGCTTGACAACTTCAGTGTTCTTCCTCAGAAGTGGCTGCATTTTGGAAAAAGGTGATGTAATTTTATCTCCCTGTTTCTCTCCCTGCTCTCTTAAATGGCTTTGATGCCTTCCAACTTCGGTTGGAGTTCAAGCTTTGCCTCATCTCCAGCCTGCCAGCCCATCTGGCTTCCTCCAGACTTGAGCTGGCATGGAAGCCCTAGGGAATCTGGTCTTGAGGCACAGCTCACGTTGCTAAGTGCAGCTATGCTATGAGAAGTTTATACACCTTTCCAACTGCAGAGTTTGTTTTCTGTTGAGAACTGCTTATGAAGAAACACTGTGTTAGCAAACCTAGGTCTGTAGTTTGCTTTGATTTATTAATTAGCTAGATTTGCATGCTATCATTCCTTCTGGATAAGACAAAAGTTTGCTAAAAGTTCATTCTCTCCCATCAATATGCCTGTTGCTTTTGATAAAGTAATAAATACTGAAATTAAGAATAAATTAAGGGAAATCAAGGATCATTCAAAGGATAATTTCCATCAGCAGTGGTTTGGAGCTGTGGAATACTTTCCTTACAAAAACCAGACACCCAAAAAGATAGATTATTTAAAATTCACAATTGAACATAATACTGCTGAGTATGCAATAGAAAATTATCTTACAGTACCAAGGGAATTAATTAGATACAGCTCCCATCCTGATACGACAATGTTTTGAACTCACTCTGCACTTGCTTTGCACAGATGTAACTGACTAAACAGGTTACCAAACATCACAGAATAAAGCTTGTCTTTGTCTATAAACAGAAGAGACCTCAGCCAAGCCCAAAACCAGGCCTGAAATTCTGTAGAGACCTACAGCTCCTGAGTCTCCCTTGCACCTTTTGTTTTCAATTCGAGCGTATAATCTCTGTTTTCTAGTTAAATCCAGATGCTTCTAACAAAAAGCAGATGTAAGTTAGCATTGCCATGATCCTGGCCTTAGTCCCAGCTCTGTGTTCCTGTCTCCAGACAAGCGCTCCTACTCCATCTCTTGGGCCAGCCTAAGTGCTCAGCTCATATCACAAAATGAGCCAATTCAGGGAACTTAACTGATGGAAAGCTACTCTTCTTTTTTATTCCTGTAAGGATAGTTTTCTGCCAGTTTTACTCCTTGAACAGGTTCACCACAGGGTCAGATTAGCATCACAGCTGGAATAAGGGAGGAGGAGGAGGAGGAAATGATTAACCAGGGATTTCAACTTATCTCAATTTAAATTGTCATGGAATTAAAGCCCCTGGTAAAAGCCCTGATAGCCAGAGATTTCTTTTACGCTCAGTGAAAAGGGAAAAGTAGCGTAAATCACTTCATATATAACCCTATATAGGACTTGATTTTTCTTTACTGGTTGTAGAGAGAACTTGGGAGATACAACCTTCCTAACCTAGCCACTACAGTTGTGTTATGGACTAAGCCAAGGAAGTAAACTTTGGAATAATTTAGCGTTTTCTGGTCCAGCTTTTGTAAGTACAGATTTTATGACATTTCCCAGTTTATGTTTCTTCCCAGACCCAATATTCCTGTAACAGAAACGTAACTGTGCTCAGGGATGCATGTAGCAATATCTATGTTTCTCATAACCAAAAGTGCCCAATTTATATTCCATTCTGACTATGATAGTATGATGACTAAATACATATATTATCATGCTTTTCTGTGTATAACCAAACATTAATATAAACTTACCTGTGATTCATTCATTGTACAGAGAAAAGCCCAATAAACTTACTCACTAATCTCAGGTTATCTTGGACATGAGTATGCCATTATGTGGGGGAAAGGGCCATTTTATTCAAAGA
>VYZW01017011.1:118914-158152 GCA_013401315.1 Balaeniceps rex | reverse complement strand
TCAGAAATAGTGTGGCCAGCAGAACTAGGGAAGTGATTGTCCCCCTGTACTCGGCACTGGTGAGGCCGCACCTTGAATATTGTGTTCAGTTTTGGGCCCCTCACTACAAGAAGGATATTGAGGTGCTGTAGCATGTCCAGAGAAGGGCAACGAAGCTGGTGAAGGGTCTGGAGCACAAGTCTTATGAGGAGCAGCTGAGGGACCTGGGGTTGTTTAGCCCGGACAAAAGGAGGCGGAGAGGAGACCTTATCGCTCTCTACAACTACCTGAAAGGAGGTTGTAGCGAGGTGGGTGTCGGTCTTTTCTCCCAAGTAACAAGTGATAGGACAAGAGGAAATGGCCTCAAGTTGTGCCAGGAGAGGTTTAGATTGGATATTAGGAAAAACTTCTTCACGGAGAGGGTTGTCAAGCACTGGAACAGGCTGCCCAGGGAAGTGGTTGAGTCCCCATCCCTGCAGGTATTTAAAAGATGTGCAGATGTGCTTAGGGACATGGTTTAGTGGTGGACTTGTCAGTGTTAGGTTAACGGTTGGACTTGATGATCTTAAGGGTCTTTTCCAACCTAAAAGATTCTATGATTCTATTCTATGATTCCATGATTTTAGCTTCCTATTCCTATGGAATTACACAAAAGAGAAATATCTTTCTTAATCTAAGACCTTAAAGCAAAGATATTGCTGAACTGATCTGAAGCAGTACACACTGGCACTGATTTACCTGGACCATTACCACAATTACAATCTTCACATTTTTAGGTCTTGGAATAAAATCCTACTTCATATCTCTGACAATATGTGCCTGGCATATTTTTGTCCTGTGCCTACCTGTGTCTGGCTGTTGCTATCAGCTTTGTTTATCAAGCACTTAAGTGTTCCACAATTTAAAAAAAGGTGCGGTATAATAGCTAGTTATTTTTCTTATTAATAATATGTTAGATCGGTCATAGCAAAAATGCAATGTTTATTGAACTGAAGGAACTGCATGACTGTAAATCATTAAACACTTACTTCTTTCACGAACCACTGGCAAAAAGCAGGGCCAATCCACTCTCTCGCATGAATCCCGCAGTCTATCCAGACAGCTTTCTTGTAGGGCCGTGATCTTTTACCTAACTTGAAGTGTGAATATTCATAGAAATATCAATAGATCTCATGACATTTGTGAGACACAATAATAAGAAAATAATAGAATATTAGAAACACTAAACCATTTTGAATTTCCTCATCTAAAGGAACAGAAATTTATTGTTTTCAAAGGTAGGGCCAAGGTAATGATAGGCAGGTATGCCAAGATAATGAAGCTGATCTATGGGAAAAAAATTACAGGAAAAGTGAGATCTGTCAATTTCTCTTTTATGAGGAATGATATCCTAAATATCACATGGAACAGGGTGAGGAAAAATGATGCTACAGGAATAGCCTGATGCAGAATCAAATTTTCAGAACTCTGCAACAGCAGATGAAAAGAAAGTACATATTTTTTTTTGCATCTTGCTGACACCCTCTAATTTGTGGTCCTAATAATGTGAGTTGAGAGCACACAGCCCCGAAATTTTGTCAGTAGCTAAAGAGGAAGCGTATGTGGCACATGCTCAGAAGGGCTCCAGAGTCCTCTGGGGTCCCTCTCCAGCACAACTGCTTTCCAAGTCGTCTATAAAACCAGAACGTTCCCATTCCCTTAAATCCAATTCCTGCTAGTTAAACTTGTCCTGTAATCTATCTCCATTCATATCCAATCCAAGTAAATAGGATTTCGCTTTTAGTTTTCCAGCTTTTTAAGTTTTTGTTCATTAAAGATGACATTCAGAGAGATACTTAGATCTTAGCAACATCCTTACGAAACACCGTTAACCTGCCTCTCCGGTGTACATGCTATAACATAAGTAACAAAGTGTCCCTGATTCCAGATTTTAGGCTGATTAATGACTATTTAATCTTTACCTTGAGTACAAACAGTGGTCTCCCTTCATAGGATTTTCCAACAGAGAACATGTGAACAAGATCTGCATGAGTTTTATTCAGATGATGCATCCAACCCTGGATCTGCAAATACAGAAATAGAATTGTTGCTTCAATCTTTGCATTTCATGGGAAGCAACTGTAACACATTTATTAATCTCAGCTCTCAGTCCTCTGTATGTTTTTGGATTCTCCTGTAGTTTTTCTTTTTGTCTGTTTTTTGTTGTTGTTATTTTGGTTTGGTTTTGTTTTTGTTTTCACACTTGAACCATCATTGGGCTCTCATAGCTCTGTTGCCAGAGGCTGGATGCAGCCTTCAGTCACATGGGATTTTTTTCCCATTTTATTGTTGGACATTACTGGAATGCATTAGCTGTCCATCAAAAATCTGGGGATGGGGCTAATCCGCCATTCTCACTAAATATTAATGGAATGAAGAAACAAGGTCCCTGAGTCTGCTTGCCAGGACACAGAATGGAGAACAGATTGACCTGCAGGATTCAATGCTACCTGCAATATTTGTTTCACAGGCATCAGATCTTGTTGAGGTGCTGCACCCTCCACGCTCAGCCTAGTGACTTTGTTTCGGTGCAGACTGAAACTGCACACTGAAACGAGCACACTGAAATCAACAGAAATTATTTACCCAGCTGTCTTCCAGGATAGTATCCCTTATACGTGAATTTGTACCTAAGTATTTTTAAGTCTTTGGGTCTCTTGTGCAAATACTTAAGCATTTGTTCATATTGCTTACTTAAATGACTCAGGGAGACTAATCACTCACTGAAATCTCTTATTCCATCAGAGAAAAAGATCTACTTTAAAAACAAAATCCAGAAGCTGGCAGAGATAGTTACATGTAAAGATAAGCCTTGAATATGAATATTAAAAAAATATATATTTTCAAGAAGGTGCCTATTTTTGAAGAAGAAACATTTAGAACACTTCTGAGGATGAACAGGTAACCATAACTTGTAGAGAGAATGAAATCTTAGCCTTATTAAAAACAACAGTGTAGCGGAAAAGAAGAACAATATGAATTTTCACGTACTTCTTCCAAGGAGTGATACACTTCATAGTTATACCCAGAGAGGGACCTTCGATTCCTATATGACCTCAGTCCAGTTTGGTTTTCTATTGCTTTCTGTAGGTCTGATATGAGAATCCTAGGTACAAAAAGATAGCAGTATTACTGAAAAACTAGCAGAACACACAGGCTAAAGCAGAACAACAATCACATTTAGAAGAAATATAGCAGGAGTTAAACCATCCTGACGTTACTTCATCTGTTATATTTTGACAATAGAGTGCTTCAGGCTTATTTGAATATGTGCTGCCAAACAAATACTCCAGCTGCTTTGAAATGTAACAGTGTCTTCAAAAAACACAATGAGCTTGTTAAGCGAATAAAACAGAATGATGTAAATAACGTAGCCAATGTGAAAAAGAAGCCACTTTCATTTGTTTACGGAGCGGCATTTGCTGTCTCCTTTTATAATCCAGTTATACTGCATGATCATGGATCTTCAAAAATTGATTTCAAAACCATTAAAAAAAATCTTTTTAGGCTTAGGAAAACATGCACATACTTTCTCTCAGGAGTTATTGTACTGGCAGGGAACATTACATATACCTACAAGTTGTAGAGGCAAAACAAAAAAAGAACTTGGCAGCATTATCATTCTGTCTGAAACACAACAAAGAAAAAATCATAATTTTGTGGTTTGTTGTTTACATTACCTACTGTGCAATAGCTGGTTGCCAGTTATTTTAAAATAACTCAGGAAAAACAGGAAACAATACTAAGTGAAAATTAAATATGCTTGCATTAAAAGCAAAATGCAGAAACAGTGGTGTAAGCTGTAAACTTTCCTATTTTATAGCAAAAGCAAATAATGATACAAATATAAAAATATAATACAGAAAACATCTAAAAAGAATTATATTGCAAAAGTTGGAGCATCTATCCTTTCCATCACACAGTGCCAGGAGCTGGGAACATCGTCAATGACATCAGTAACAACATCACTGTAAAACTGAGTCATCCTTGTATACCACCTTCTCCTAAAGCATGGCAATGTGTAATCACCATACCGCTAATTCATCATTCCTGTAAAATGATGGTCACATTCAACCTTTTAAAGCTGTATAGGCATTAGCTGCAACGATTGGAAAAAGATGGAAAGAAACTGCATTCACTCTGATCCTAACTCAACTGTGCAGCAGAAACCTCAAAGACAATAAGTCTATCTACATATAATATCAAAGTAAAGTTTATCCCCATCTTCAGATGTATTAGTGAAGTAATTGTATAATTAGGAATTACACTGTTCTACATCAGGAACTTTCATTAAGCAAACTAAGGGCTTATAGTCTTGACTTGCAAAGTGCTACACACTCCAAGGCCAGTACTCAAAAGCATTTAAGCCTGTAGTGAGATTAAAGCAGTGGTTTTATTCAAGTCACTAGGGCATCTAATATGTTAAAAAAAAACTTGCCTGCTTTGCTGAATTCTGATTAGTGTTAAGTACCTACCAGAATCAAGCTCTGTTTGTTCACTTTTACAATAATGGATTTAATTTCACAGCTCCTGATTGTTTATGTGTCTGTACTCCAAATGAGATTTGATAATCTTTCTTTTCTCTTAAATGACTGTGTACTGTGTGTGCTTATAACACAGGCTCTTAAGTTCCTCAGGTCTGAATACAACCTAAGTGGCTTTGTTGCCAGAGAACTTACAACCCAGGCAACTTGGTGCAGTAAGAGTTTATCTGATGCCTGCTTGTTTTCATGACCATCTTCTTGTCATAAAGTCAAACACTGGGACAGATAAGCCTGTCTTAACAGGCAAGGGGTGGTCACCTTGTTCATTATTAGGGTTGCTTAGTGTTTCTTGTCTTCAGAAATCTGTCATAATTTAGGCAAGTGTCACTCCATCAGGCTTAAGTTTTACACGGTGTTTGCCTCAGATTTTCCAGTTCCAAAAGGGATGTAGCAATTTAACTCCTTTGAAAATAATGTGTCAAAAATAAAATAATAAAAAAAAAAAATGTGAAAAACAGCCATGAGAAAAGGAGCTGTATGAAACCTTGCCCGGTGCTTCAGCCCCTTGGCTGCGGAGCTGCATTTCAGCTCAGGGCTGTGGTCCCTACCCATTCCCTGACTATATCTGTTGCTACTCTCATGGCAAATCCTGCCGGCTCTTGTGGAGTTACGGATCTCAGGAGGCTAGTCAGGACAAGCACATGCTCGTCGGAGGCTTTGCAGGGTTTTGCAACAAGGAGTTGCAAACAAGGACAAGGAGTCTGAAACAGGCAGTGGGGAGATGAAAAGGGAGAGCAAAGAAACAGTGTGGAGCTGACAAAATCCTGCCCAGCTGCCTTCTAAGCTCACACAACTTGTGTGCCAAATGTCAGAAAGGAAATTTTCCCTGTGGAAAATTAATGTAATGTTATCCTAGTATTTGTAGCATGTTGTTTCACGTAAACTGCAGAGACCCTTTGCTCTCGCAGTTCTTGCGCTTGCCCACTCTGCTTTGCAACTTAAGTAAAGGTCTTCAAGTACAGGGAGTGTTTATAACACATATAAAATGGCCTTCTGTCATTTCATTAAAGGTGATTACTGTGAGCAGGAACAGCAGCAGACGTGAATACAACTGCAGGGGCACAGTAATTAGGGGGCATTTTTTGCATAAGCACAGTAAAACAATTACAGAAATCTCCGTTGCATTTTTAAACACAAACAAAACTGAAGCAGTGTTGAACCCACATGAAAGTCACTCTGAACTTCAGCTACCAGGCCTGTGTAATTAATTTCCTTATGTTTGTTTTTGTGTTTTTAAAGTGACAAATTAATAAGAGACAACTGTTACAATAAAAATGGAATTCTGGTAAGATATATACATATAATATACAGTGTGATTTGTGCCATCCTTTTCTCACTGAGAAATAAGTATAAATAGCCTCACATAAGGCTTTATTCAGCAAATACTTGAGAATTCAAATAACTCATCAGTTGATTATTCAGATGCTTCAGCATCTCACTGAAGAGGCTTTAATGACAAGATCATTACTCTTGTCTAATATATCATATTGATAAATATGAAATGATAAGTACACTCCAAAACTGTCTTGAATGCTTTTAAGAAATGCTATAAATGATGTGTGATCCTTAGCGTGTATTTGTTCTGTTTGACTTGCACTGGGTCACATGGAATGGAGAGTTACGAAACAGAACTAGTACATTCCTTTATAATTCATGAGGAAGGCTTGCCTCCACGTTTGCAGCACACTTGTAAACAAACCTTGCTCCTGTTAAATACAGAGAGAGGCAAAGTAGGCTGTAGAATTAGTAATTACCATCCCTCTCTTAACAGATGTGATTTCATATACATTGAAAACACTTCAGCTTGACTCCAAAGGAGGACATTTAATTAAAACTGTGTGCCTGTGGGAGATTTTCTGTTCTCCCATTAAAATGGTTGTTTTCTTGGCAATGTCTAGCTGTCTGCCAGTCTAATTGCTATGATGTGGAACATATTTTCAAGCACACTTGGCGTGGTAGATGCAGACCTGCCTTGGAGGCCAAATCTCTGGAGCAAGGCACAGAAAGCGAAGCACAGGCTTACGTGTACTGGATGTTTGCTTGCAGGAGGTAGGGCAGCAGACTTCGGGACGTGTTCTGTGGTACTCGCACGTCAGTGACCGTGCCTTCGACGATGTGGAGGGGGCTGCTGGGCTGCCATAGGTCCACCTGTAGTGCAGGAACCAACCTGTAATTCATATGCATTCAGTGTAGGTGGGGAAATCCAGGAGATGGCACGCTTGAAGCTATGTAGGCAAACACTCTAGGCATGGTATAGACAATAAAACTGTATTGGCTGGTCCAGCTCGACATCTATGCTAATGGAGCAGATTTTGAGGAATGATCGCGCCCAGCTTACCACAACTCTCATGGGGGATTTGCCAATGGGAAGAGAGAACAGTCTCAGGAATGTGCCTCCTCAAACAGCTCGAAACAAAAGCTACCTCCAACTTCATGTGCCTCCTCAGACTACTATACATTCCCTATGTATTAGCTCCTATGGAGTCCATGGGTCTTTTTTATTTCACAAGGTATTTTCTATGTTCACTAGGGCAGTAAAAGAAAAGAATGCTAAAGAGAGGTAGAAAGCATAGTATATAACCAGTGTTGTTTGCACCGTGTACCCAGGTTTTATGCTCGATAATAAGCAGATCAGAGGTCAGTAACAGAAGGTCACCAATACTATGAAGGAAGCTGTTATCTGCCCAATAATTTTATATGAAATGTCAAAATAACAGGATTAAGATAATAAAATTATTATAAACATGTAAAAACCGATAGCTACTAAATGATACCACAATTATGAATGTGCTATCTACATCTGTGCATACCTAAGGGATGCTTCTTGTCCATTTTTACTTTCTTTTGTTACGAAATCGGAAATACACTTGGAAATTTTAGCCCAGAACATGAATTTTCAAGAAAGTAAGAAAGTTGGCAAACAGGGATTTGAAACTCATGGTTCTGCACCCTGTAGCAAAATAGTGTTGTACTGCTCAGCTGTACCAACAACAGATGCACGTACCCTTCAGCAGAGGTGAGAACAGCTCCTCCTCAGCCAGTGTGAGGACAGTGGCAAGAACAAAAGTTAACAAACCTCTTCCCAGAGCTGCTGGATAGTCACAGGAGACCATGGAAAGGAGCCTCAGCAACAACCTCTGTGCCAATGTGACAAACATGCATGTCAAGATCCACAGGCCTTAAAAAGATGTAAGTTTGTGAGCTGAATACAAAGAGGGGAATTGGTAGGGACTACCAATGTCCCCACGTTTCTTAAAGATACTTTAAAAAGAATTAATACTTGATAAATATCTTTTGAAGTTTATTGCAATCAGCTGTGCTAGGCTGCATTGATGAAAGTCATGGATGCAGCTCATGAGTGTCCCTTGCCTTACTTGCTTTCCAGGTTTCTAAGAAGGTTTTTATCATCTATATTTTAAAAGCTCCTGATGCCGTAGAAGCTATTTTGGAAATATCTAATGCATTTCACCTGGTCTTGCTACAAACCTTGTTTGAGAAGAGAGTACAATATTGCAACAGGGGTTTAGCTCCCACCATTTTGCAAATGGCCCCGAGTAAGAATATTCTGGTTACCAAGAAGGCATCTGATGCTGAACCTGATGCTACCTCTTCAAGCAGTAGTGACTTTAGCCCAGTTAATGCAATTAAATGCCTGCTACTTTGGAAGGGGAAAAACTGAAACACGGGGGCAGCCTCTTCTATTCCTGCCAAAACCACTCATTGTTTCACGCTGCCACAATATGGTCTATGGATCCATGTGATAGTGGTGGGTGGGCACAGCATCTTTTGAAGTCTAACACCAAGACTGACAAAGTTCACGAGGCTTGCGAAGAGGACAGCAGCTTTGACAGATGGTCAGTAGAAACCGAACTCATGAATTAAATGGTGCTAAATGCTGCTTATAAAAAAAGATCCTCTCACTGTGCTAACACCTGATGTTTTTTAGTTTATCGACCTTTCATATTTTGATTAATTATAGGCATCCAGTAAAATTCCCCCCTAATTCAACACGGTTGATTTCACACATGGTTAATTAGAAATGTGTATTTCACTTTTTTAAGATTTATCCCTAAAAATACACATCGCAGAGGGTAAGTTTGTTGCTCTTGGAGTAACAGCGTATCAATCAGCTCAGCTTGAGCCATCTTCATAAAAGTGACAACAAACTGTTACACACAAGCTACGAGCAACTGAAGTGTCTCCTGGCCAACTGCAATATCTAAGCACACAAAACTGGAAATAGAAGTTACAAAAATGAAAAAGAAAAAATCACAATTGCCATACACCTGAAACCTGTCTTTGTTCTTGATAGTAACTCAGGATTAATTTTGGCGAATTTCTCCATCATCGTGGAGCGGATAAACCAACCAGTATTTACACTATTGGTTACAATGTCACCAAGCTTTTTAATTTCTGAGGTATTCTACTTGTCCCCCACATTACTGGCTGCAAGGGAATATCAAAAGCAGACCAATCTTCTTTTAACTAATGAAATCAGCAGTATATTGCACACCGCTATCCTCTTTTGGTGAAAATGCAGTATTTCACTCCTGGCGTTGTCCTGGAAGTGAGACAAAAAAGTCCCATTTTTAGAATGCAAATCACTCCTCTTCAGCTTAGTTCCCTATTTGGGTAGTTTGGTTTCATTTGACTCCCACTTCTCATCCTTTGCAATGTAAACGAAGCGTGCAGTGCTCATCTGGGAGATGTTACCTGTGCTGTCCAGAGCACCACTTCAATTGCTGACTTGATTTTGCTTTATAAAGCATATAACAAGCAACACATTTCTCCAACAGACATCTTATTTATATTACAGCTTTCAGCTTGTCCTTGGTGTGACACAGAGACAGCGCATGAAAACTGACAAACAGAAGATGGATTTCAGAGCAGGCATGTTTGGACTGAGCAAGTCCAACTATCCTTTACTCACTGTCAACTTCAGGAGACTTCATCATTGCATCTCCCATGGGTACTGAGGGCTCCATCGGAGTCATCACTCTTCTTTCAGCATCATTCCTCTGGCAAGCATGCCTTGGATTTCCATGCTGGGCTCTGCTGGCTAGCGAGTGGTAGTGATATTAATTGTTCTCCTATCCACTTTACTATCTGCGATGGGGCGTTGTTATCCCCACATATTACACATTAGCTATTATATAGTATTATGGACAGTGTACCAGTCAGTGCCAAAAGACATTTATTTGCTGTGTGGGTGGTGGGATTTGCTAGGTGAGGGGGAAGATTCTCCAGCTACAAAATGAACAGATGCAGAAATCCTACAGAATCCCCTGAACACACAGCCAAATATTTGAACCTCAAAATTTACCTGGTATCTTGAGGCTAGAGGAAGATAGATATGCTTTAGAGTATGTCTGCAAACCTAAATATTCTCATCTCCTTTGCAGAACTGTCTCCTTTGCACGTCTTTTCCTATCTCTCAGGCAGCCAGTTGCCTTTAGAGGGTCTTGGGATGTTTTTAGCCCCTGGACAATAAGCAGAGCCCAGGCAGGATTTTTCAGCAGGATCAGACTTGGGACCTGGACACCAATTACTCAGCACCTGCTGCTGCACTCAGGTGTGACTCCGGGTACCTGTTCTCAGGGACAGTGGTGGCTCCGCAGATGCCCAGCGAATGCTCTTTCCCAGAATCTCACTGGAGGTACAAGCATCCTGACTTGCTTTCTATGAGAAGAAATAGTATGTAAAAGCATACAGACAGCTCCCTTTTCCCAGAGGATTTAAACACATTATTGCTTTATTTAACAAAGAAGGTATAAAAGATTATTAATTGTGCCTACATGGTAAGTATTCTTTTTTAACTGCGCATTCTTTTTTCAACCTCACTTGTCCCATAAAAGTCCCTGGGATTCAACTTGTGCTTTAAAACAGCTCAAGAGTATAAATGTATCAGCTCTTACCTGGGCATCTTCCAAGCTACAGCAACCCTGAACTCACTAGTCATGTCTCTAGCTTTTGGTCAGTATGGTGGTGAAAAGTCAGCACAAGGCAAAGGGACAAATATTTTTAAAAGATTTGGGTGCAGAGCTAAGAGAATTCAGAATTTCTTCCAAAATTAAAAATGATGCAAATAATTTTCCAAGAATACAAACATTTCGTTGGTATAATCCTACGTATCACAAATGGTGTACACAAAGCTCTGTTGCCCTGCCAAGACAGAAACCAGAGCAGGGAGTTTTTTTCTTCACTAGTTCCAGGTTTTCCTCCAGCTTGTTCTGTGCCTGTGGAAAGGGAGCCTGAGAAGAAATGAGTCTCCTTGCTTTTCCTCAGGAACACTCCTGGCTGCATAAATCCCACAGTCCTTTTTTTTATTCAAGTCACTGAAAGAAATCCCCAGCTTCTTTAGACCACAGGGCTTAGTTCAGCTCATACTTTGTAATTAAAGCCATTTTCTTGGGCAGTAGCCTCCCGTTGTTCCTCACTACTCTTTTGTAAACAGGTGTTTAATTTCTTCTTCCATTTAGCCTGAAAGGAAGATGCTTAGTGCTTGCATCAGGTCTGTGATTGTGTATTGATCAAAACAGATGACTGACGCTTGTCATCGAAAATAACTACAATAACTCTGCCATAATTCACATTTCGTATCTGGACAAAATTGTTTATATGATTTATCTGTGTTATGCCCCATGAAGACAGTAATTTTGTTATGCTTTATTACCTAGCAACTGCAGTTTTTATATTTACTGAAGTTGTATACAGCTATACATGTGCCTTGTCCTTAACATCACTATGAACAGATTTCTTTGACAAACGCTGTCAACTGTAAAGTTCAGAATATAATTATTGTTATGATGCCATCAGTTGAAATGGCTTCGCATTTCTGAGCCTCTTGTAAAAGGGAATGTGCAGTCAGTAGTGCAAGCAGTGATGCTCTTTGCTCATGGGCTCTATCAGTGTGTCATGTCAGGATGTATGGATTTTCCATTTACATCCATATGCTTTGTATAGACACAAAAACATCCTAAGCAGTCCTGAAACTCATTAGATATGTTTTCAGTTAGAAATCTAATAGTAGAAGGTAGAAAATAGAAGACGTAGAAACTGCTCTAGTCTCACTGATGTCAGGACTTGACTATTGGAGGCTTCATCACATAACACATGAGCAACATAGTCACACATACGTATGTACACAAACACCCCTCGCATGCACATATATAGAGTGCAACAGAATTTTAGGCTTCTGTTGGTACGTTTGCAAAGAAAGAATGAAGAAAGAATGACTCCTGTTGACTCTCTCACTGGTGGATAATTATAGCTGTGCTGTAGTTCACCTGGCAAGAGCAGAACTGCTCCTCTTCAATGTCTTCACCCTTGCAAATATTTTCAGGATCAGGATTGATTTAATCCACTTGCTCCTGCCAATTAAGGAACTTAATTGACAGTCCTGACTGCAAATCTCCTTCAGCTGCCCTTTATGTGCAGCAAAATGGTCCAGTGGCAATTAAGTGTGGGACTCCCTGTGCTTTCTAGAAGGTAGTCCTAGTTGCTGGTGCAAAGTAATTTAAGTTGCTGATTGAGCACACTAGACATTTAATGGGCTCTAACTTTTCAGTATTTATTTGCTTTTCAGTGAGGCTGGTAAGAATAATTGTGCCAATAAATTGGGATTGATCATGGGATTGCAGCAGCCATAACACTGGCAGGAACACAATGCGAACAATGCACAGCTTGAAGTTTTGAGTTTTGCAGATCTTTGTGGAACTATAACACAGTAATGGTCTTGCCACTCTACTTACACTGGTATAATTTTACACAGGGCTCTACACTGCAGAAAAGAACTCATAGGCTATTCCTCAAGAGAGTCACTGAAGAAAAACTCATACACAATTATATGGTAATTGAATATCCGTTCTTGCAAGTACAGATGCCACTGGGCTAAGTATATTTGAAAGATGTGAAACAGTCTTTAACAGAGTCATTTAAAAAAACAAACCAAAACCCTATTTTGTTTCTTACTGAGCTATTTATGCCTTGGTTCACTTTGTACTTGTTGCTGCACTGCATAAGAAACGGAACAGTAAGCCCTGGGTCTGATCCTGCTCCCACTGGGGCTGTGCTGATGACTTTGTTGAGCCCGGACTCAGGCTTCCTCACCAGTAAAAGAGGATGCAGATTCCTCCCATCTCAGAAAGTCCAGGCTTTACGCATCTTGTGAGGACAATACACTCACTACCTGGGCTCTCCTGTTCTATCTTGCATTTTCCTACTAAAGTTTTCCTGGAACGATATTTTCCTTCTGAGCCTGGCAAGTGGTTTACAGACACGTATTCTGATATACGGATGAATAACCTCTGTTGTCACTTGATGTTCCCCGTGTATCTGAAATATTCTGTGCATATCTGACTGGAACCCTAACTATGAGTTAGAGTAAAATCTGGACTGATGACTAAAGCATCTGGCTACATAGATATATTTGCTGTATGTGCAAAGTAAAATGCACACAGCCCTGGCTACTAAGCTAACTCTTTCCTTCCGCAAAGTAGGAATAGCTCCATTTGGGCTGACAGGCTTTCTTACTGCATTTTCAGACAGGCTTTTGTTCTCTGAAGCCTTTTTCAGCATTTGCCTATGGAGTTGTAACTATCAGATTTATAGCCAAGTGATCCTTTTCCCCCATGAGATATTTTTCTGATTCCCTGAGCTGCAATGACAGAATCAATTCAGGGATTACAATGGATAAGCAGCTGCTGTAGGGGCTAGAAAACAAACAAAAGGGGATGGAGTTGTGGCTTCAAGGCCTGCCAGGCTGGCTCCTCCCAAAGTTAAAGAAGTGCCTGGCTGTGCCCAGGAATTTCTTTTGTAAAAGCTACTGAAGAATGAGTGGTCAAACTCTATTATGCCAGGAATGTTCACAGAGCAGTAGCTTCTTTGCTACCTATACAAACAGCCCAGATCCCAGTCAGGCGTATGTGATAAAAAGTGCTTGTAGACCACTGATGGAGTAGAAGTTATCAGTCAAGGCTCAAATGAAGTAGTACTTCCAAAAATAACGCTTACAAAGGAAAATTCCAGAGCAGATCAACAGAATCTGCTGGGTCTGAGGACCTGAGCAAATCCTGGTTTCTTTGCAAAGCATTTGGGAATGTGACATTTGTTTCTGTCAGTCAGGTCCAACAGAATTGAAACCATGAAAGGGCTCATAAATCAGCAACAGGCTCCTCAAATTGTCTCCTAAACAAGAAAGAGCAGGAGACAATAGCCAATCATTGGAGAGGTGTATGAGGCAGAGGGACAACATAGGGACAAGAGGAGCCCTGGGGGACAGAGAGTGGGCAGTTCTGTAATAGTCAGGTCACTGTGGTACTATCATCCTAAATATTGCTCTTTTGTTTGTTGATTACTGTAATAATTTGCAAATGATTAGTGTGAAGCAGTGAACCTGCAAAAAGGTATTTCTGGTCTTAAACACTGGGTCAGGAACAAAGATTTGTACTGTATCTATAAAAAGAGACAGTATTTGTAAGAGCAAAGGACTGCAGCAGAACATCTAAAATTTTAACATCAGTGCCTGTGATTGCGTTAGAGCAGCAGCCAATCCAAAAACTGTGACAGTGATCTATAGCTAGAAAAATAAATAACTCCATCAGTTTGTACTTCAATTGCTACGGCATTTGCTGCATTTCAGTCTATCACAACCATATGAAAATGTTCCTTAACACTGCTATGCAACATACTTGTCGTCTGACATGGAAGTTGGAGGAGGAGCTCCACCATCATTTACCCCTGTCATACTCACCGTCATATCTGCTCCAGTGGTCTTTGGCACAGGGACTGTGCAAAAGGTGTTCAAGAGTATGAGGTTGTGCTGCTGGTGGGAAGCACAGTTACCAGGCTCTTTATTTTTCTTCCCCACAGAAACTGAAAGAAACTTGATGTAGGAACATGCTAGAGACAAGAGATACATACTGCTGTATGCATACCAATGGCATCTCTCAGCTGCTACTACCTTTGTCACTTAGTGAAAAACAGAAACTGGCATCTCCTGCCTTGAAAAAGAGCATGACTGTCTGTTCCCCACCTGCCTCATTTCTTACGACCTCAGACACGTACTGCCCTAAGAAACAGTTGCATACATGGCAGTGCACGATGTGTAAGAACTTTCTGAGAACTTGCTCTGGAGAGATTGTGGTCCTAGAGCGGGGGGCTGGCAGGGGGACCGTGGGGGACCCTGCTCTGCCTGGCTGGGGCAAGAGCAGTCAAGGCCAGAGCCACCTCCTGCTGCTTTGGAGGCTGGGGTGGTGGCCGATCGGACTCAGTACATTTAGGCTTCCTTTTTGCTTCGTTACTGTGGATGAGTTTAATGGTTGAATACACGAAAGTTCAAGCAACTTTACAGAACTCACAGCAGACAAATTTTAATCTTTAGGGCTGGCTATTTTTACTGGCAGTGCAGGTCTACATGCTATGTTCACCCCATCAGGGAAAAAAGCAATATTTTGTCACCTACAAGTTAACAGAACCAGCCAATGAAGGAATCAATTTATAATAATGATTAATAACAAAGCACTGTGGGCAATGGAGCTACAGACCAAAACTAATTTGTGGAAATTACTCAGCAAGTGATTATGACTAATGTGATTTGCCTTTGGGCAATTCATGAACCAAAAGTTAAACATGTGGAATGAAACATTCATTATCCATTATTCATTCAGTATAGGCAATGGCATTTGTACTGTAGCAGAGCCTATACACTTCAGGCAGGTTTCAGGGGTTTATTACACTAAGCATTATATGGATCTTTTTTTTTTTCCCTTAAAAAAAGGGGGCAAATATCCCTCCTAAGGAGCTCCAGATGCTAAATTTGAAAAGTCTGAAGGGACTACATCTTCTGTAAAAGTGTATGAGTTAACCTTACAGCTCAGGTATTGGTAGAAGAGCAGTCCTGTTTGAGATCAAAAGGTTCCCATCTGGACTAAAGCCCCTGTGTAGTCATCCAACAAATTCTGTGAGTTCTGTCGCTTATGCTGCAGCTAGACTGCCACTGCTGCCCAAGTTAATTACTGGGGGCATATTCTAAGATACTTCAAATAGATCAAGAGATACAGCCAATTCCAAGATGACCCTTCAAGGATGTCTCAGTGTAGGCTTCTGCAAATGCACATTCAAGAAAAGACTCCTTTTGTGTCTGATCCTCTTCCCAAAGGGATGGATCTTGCAACCTGCTGACTTCTATGGCATTGGATTCAGCATGGCAGAAGGCAAAGCTCTCCCCACTTCTTCCCCGACTTGTTTCTTTCTGAAAGAGAGCAGCTAGAGCAGACTGTCAATGACAAAATCTACTCAGGAAAAATCAGTGGTAAGGACAGTCATTAAGAAACAGGCAGATAAAACAAAATGAGTGAAAAGATACATTGCCATTCTTTCCATGCCCATTTATTTTCTTCCTGATTGTTTTCCCTTTGTCCAAATCAATGGGTGATAAGAAGGGGTATCTTTGCATTTGCTGTATTCTCTGCCTGACACCAAAATACACTGCTTTGTAATAGGACCATCAGGATAATTTTCTCACACTTCTTTGTGATAAAGCCCTTCAGAAGGATATGCTCATTTGAACTGGACAGAGATGAGTTTTCCTTTTAATTCTTAGGATTATGACAGATAAGCCAGAGGCAAAGGCTAAGTGACTCTGCCTTACAAGCATAGATTTTAAAGGCAGAAGGAAACGGCTGAAATAAACACAGAACACCATGAGTCCCTCCACCAGACACAGTGAGGAGGGAGCCTGGGACAGGAGGGATTGTCTTCTTCCCTTGCCAGCATAGATGGTCTGTTGTATGCAAGGAAATCTTGCAACGAGAATATGATCCATTTGTGCAGAATCTACTCTGTGTTTGCACTGTCCTGGGAATTTATTCAAAACATTTAAGTTGTGCATGGATCACACTGGGGGCAAACTGGGCTCCCCAAACTTGACTTTTGCGCTGCAATTTCTGTGTTTCTTTGGGTTGACTAGTGGGGACTAATCGTGATATCACTAGAGAGCGTAACTTTTGGTACCTTTGAAATATACCTTATCTCTAATAGACCAACTTGCCAAGGTAGAGAAACATATGTCTGAATTTAAACCCAAGTGCAGGTATCCTTCTCACTTCGGGAATGAAAGTGATGTAACTTTTATTTTCACTGGCTTTTCTTGTTCTTCTAATACTGACAATGGTGGAGAATACTACCAGGCCATGTCATAACACAGGTTGAAGTCTTCAAATGGCTTTAAATAAAACATTGAAGTTCTTCAATAGACCAACTACTTGCAGTTAATCCCAAAATACTTTCTCTGGTAAAAAAAAAAAAAAAAAAGGTGAAATTGGTGCTATGTGACGGTCAGGTGAAATTGGTGCTATTTGACGGTCATTTAGGTACAAAATTCTTGTGTCTTGAAAGGATCCTGATTTTTCCCTTGAGGAACAGAACATGTAAGTAATATGACAGGTTGGTATTAATTTACTGCTCAAACCAAAATGGATTCAAAGGAGATGTGTCCTAAACCAGTTCTGGTTTTCTGACTCTCAAATGCAAAAATCCAAAGCACAGTACTTGTAATTACAGCAATTTGTATTTCTCTGTTGATCCCCCTGTTCATATCTCTGTTGTTTGTCAGACATACAGACATTAAGACAGCAACAGGACTATATCTGGGCTTTGTTTGTAGCTTATTTTGCACTACTGGGGTTTTTTCGGTACACTGTCTTCTATTTTCTCCTGAGCACATTATCACCATTGTGCTTAAAGACTCATGTTCAAAAAATTGAACATAAGTCCACTGTCGGTTGAGTTTCCAACTCTGAAAGTCTGAGGGTGGGGGAAGGACAGGGGAGACTGACATAGAGACTTAAAAAATTGCACAACTCTAAATACATGGTTCTTCAGAGGGGCTGATGACTTGCAGCCGCTACTGACTTTTGCTGGTATTGTGAGTACATGGCACTTCTAAGAAGTGTCATTGCTGATCCACTCCTTCATGAGGGAGTAACTTGAGATTTTTTGGCGGGGGGGGGAAGATAATGGTAAGTTAATGTTAAACATATCCATTACTTGTTAGCCTCCCAGGTGTCTTTCTCTCTGTCTGACCCCAGGTAGATGGGCAGGGAAGCAGCTGCAGATGGAAGAGCCCTAAGACCTGAAATGCAGCCAAACCCAGCCTGTTTTCATGAAACTGCGTGTCAATACTCTCTCTCTTTTTTGAATCTTCCCTTCAACCTCCTCAGCTTACTACCTCATCAGAATCAATCACTTTCTAATTAACTAGTCAGATTCTGATGCAGTTCACCAAAATTTTATTATCCTGCTCTCAGAGTTATAGCATGCAATTATTTATTCAAGTTTCTACTGCTCCCACTTTGATGGAATTGGGTGAAGGAATCTCTTTCTGGGAGCCTAAGGGAGCTCTGTAATGAGAAACAGTTGCAGGAAGGTGAGTAACCCTTTTGCTTTGCCGGGTTTGCAATATGAGGAGAAAGGAAAAAACACATGTGCTCCCTCTTTATGTTCCAGCATCCAGGGGGAAGAAATTAATGCAAAAACCAGCTTCCACATGTATTCCTTGGGTTTATGGTTAGATCTTTTTTCCTAACTGGGGGTAAAACAATTATCCTTTTTGGGGTATTACAGTAACATTCACAGTTGAGGTTCAGGCCTTCAGTAAGCACTGCAGAAGCAAATATAAGACAATTATTATTTAGGAGAGTTGGGCATTACAGCACAAAGTGCTATAATACATTGCATTGTGACACTGCCTCTGTTGAATATTGAAACTCCTCATGCAACATGTGCACACATAGGATGTCTTGAGAATGGGATTTACAAAAGATAGCATCTTGAGTGGGGAACTAACTGAACACATTGTTAAGAAACACAGAGGTTTCCTACTTAAAGCTAGTAAGGCATCAGTGTCTTGACTGCTGGAGTATTCGCAGCAGTAAGCCACCTCCTGGGCTGAGGTACCTAAGGTAGCTCTGTCCATTTTCTTAAAAAATGGTATCAAGAAAGCTTCATCATAACTGAAAGATGGAATGCTTTTCAGGAGGGTGTAAGAGCTCTTCTAAGATCTTAATTTTGTTTGATTTGGTATGCGGACTGAGATTTGATTTACTTGTATCCCAGATGTTAACTATTGGACTAGAAAATTGTATGCACCTTCATTCTTTGCCTCAGTGAGAACACAATCATTTACATGAGGTTTCAACGATGGAGACAGAGATACATTGCAGGCTGCCTAATAGTTTGCTGGAGTTGAAGGCAGTGAGCAGCCCGGAGGTTCTGCACATGCTCCCATCACTCTGGCACCACCGGTGTTCTGCTTTGACCCAAAACTGTATGTCACAGGACTGCCAAAGTTACCAACGTGTTCCTTTGTCTATGTCCCTACAGCTCTTTTCAGCCAAACACAAACGAAGGCCTGACTTTGCTGTGCCAAATGACTTTAGCTTGTGCCCGTGCTGCCTGTAAGGCCACCCATCAAACACCATTACCTTCATAGGTACAGGGAGAAGTCAACAGTTGCCCGCCAGGCTCAAGCAGAGTATGAGCTAACACGGGGGAAGAGGCAGAGCCTGGGACTCACGTTCAACTCCTGGAACAAGCTCAACATAGTGACCAAGTTGTTACTTCACTGATTCTGCTGCCGTTAGGCTGTGTTTTGGAGACTATAACTGAGGCTTGTCCCTCCCCCAGTGCCTGAGGGCAGCGCATGTGAGTGGTGCAGTCCTTTCCATGCTGTCGCAGGGGCCAGAGACCTGGCTTACAGGTACTCCCCATCCTCCTCTGAGATAATGGGCCACACTGCTGTGGAAAGACTGCCTGTGCCTTCGTTAGCTGTGCTGGCAAAGCAGCATGCTGCAGAGTGCTCTTGTGCTGCGCTGCTACAGTGGCACCATTGCTTTTCATTTATACCTGCAGGAAAAGGCCAGGGAAGAAAGTTTTTGGCTTGCTAGTGAGTCTCGTAGACACTCTCTCAACTGCCTCTAGAAGATCATTCTGCCAGAGAGATTCTCAAACTGAAGCCACTTCCTTTTTCTTATTCCTGTGTGTGTTCACATCTTGAATTAACTCAGTGTTTTAAATAAAACCATCAGCCACATAATGAAGCATGCAACTATGTATGCTAGCAAGAAGTGGAAGAGCGAAAAAAGCAGATTTGCAAGTGTGGTACCTATATTATTTTAAGGCAGTAAGTCCTTCTTGTTAAAATTGTCAGGCATGATGAATCCAATTCCTATGCTATTTTATTGGGAAATTAGGAATTTAATGGGCAAAGGCTGCTTTCCAGAGTATAAAATAGATTGAAGTGCCAAATGAAAGGCATGTCAGTTAACCCACTACAGTCTTCAACAAAGATCAGAAAAAGAAGATGAAAACAATCAAACTCACCTTAAGCCTGTTAAATGCAGCCCTCAGGATCTGTGTTTCCCTCTCGCTCTCAGGAACAACTCTTATGACTTTATCACTGCCAATAACAGAACATTGAATTGACACTTTAAGGCTCTTTGCAGCAGCACAATGCAACAGTAAATAGGTTCAGATAGCGACTGTACTTGTGCTCTTTTTCAGCATCTGTTGGGTGAACCGGAGCGCTGCTTCTAAACTTGCTCCCTGGATTATGCACTTCCATAGAAATGATTTGCTCTTTACAGTTCAGGGTGTCAGCTTGACCCTCCACTTCTATGTAAATGCTTTTGTTTATTCCTCCGAATTTAAACCATTCAGGCTGACATCTTCCATACTAAATATCTGCCTCAGATCAAAACAATTTTTTTTTTTCCAAAACAAATAATCTGTTTCTGAGGACAAGATTAGGTAAGATACATTGCTTTTGTATGTTTAAACATTTAATGGGCTTTGAAGACTCCAGTGTTCTCATGCGTTAAAGAGGGGACTTGACTTTAGAAGAGTGGTCACCTTCATATCAGGGGCATGCCTTTTGCTTTATCCATTAAAGCTTGCACAAATTTTGTGAAATAAATAGCTGTTCCTACATATTCAGAAGGTTCTAGATAAAAGCAGCTCATTTTATGCACTTTCTTCAGCAGATCTTAATGAACATAACTTTGCAAACAGGAAACAAAAAACTGAATAGCTGTCCATTCAATGACCACCATCCATGTCATGAACTATGGGAGACAATAGAAAATATAGGGGGTGATCATGTAACTATGACATCATCATCACAATCCATACACAAGAAGGCTGAAATAAATTTGTGTGGCCAGTGCTAATTCTGGCATTTTCCTACATTTTGAGTTTTTGAATTTGTACTGTTGATAATCAGTACTTCCAAGAGACCTTGGAGGTCATGCATATCTTTATTTGTACAGTTCCATCCACTAGACAGAACCCCCTTTTAAAAAATTTCTTTATCTCCAGTTTCCTCATTATCTGGGAATTTTATGCAGTAGGATTTCCCTTGACATTGAGAGAAGTTTGTCCCTTAAATATATTGTGAACTCTCCTACTTTCCTGAAGCTTCTGAGTCTGCTCAGCAGATATCTGGCCAACTAGAAGCAACACTGGTGAGTGCATTTGCTGGCCTCACTGTTTTAGGAAGGCTCCTAAGCTGCTGCTGTTCTCAGCAAGCAGGCACCAGGTCTTGCCTTTGGTGTACTGCAGCTACAGCTCTGGTAGGACTCGCCTTTGTTGAAAGAATCCTTAATGCCTATATAGGTAAGCATTAAATATTGTCAGCAAGTGGTTCAGAAGAATGCACTGGTTGTTGGGTTCAGTACTACTAATAAATACTGAATTCTGAAATGGCTTACTCCACATCCTTCTGGCAGCCATTTTCCCTTCCCCCATTCTTCTTTAGTCTTTTCTCTCCAGTCAACATCTGCTCCCCTTGGTTAGCCTCTGATCCTTCTGTCTGAGCTCTTCAGTTTTGGTTCTCATCCCTGCTGAGCTTTCCCTGTAGGCAGGTCCCAAGCCTTAAAATTCCTCAGTCTTCCAACAGCTTCATGACCTTAAAGTTTTTGGTCCAGCTAGACTCCAGGTTATGGCTGCAATAACACTGATGTACCCAGGGATGTGGACCTCAGTCCATTCTGCTTGGCTGCTGTTGACCTTACTGGACAAATGGTCTATGCCTAAGAAGGAAGATTTCTGAAAGCACTCTTGTTATAATTTGGCAGCTCTACAATTTTAGGGGAAATTACTATGCTTCCAAGCCAAGTTTAACCTCCTGTACAGGAACTTACACAGAAGGGAATAAGCCTCTTAGAGTACTACAACTGCTGCACCTTTTCAAGGAAAATAGATGCTTTTCATTTATCATACATACAACAGTAATATTCTTTCCCATTACTCATTTCTTTCAGAGTATTAAATTGCTGTTAAGAAGGAAATGGGTAAAAAGAAGTAATGATTGCCCAGGACGTGTGAAAGTGAAGTAACTAATAAAGATTCATTGGACATTTCTGGAAGGATCGGGACAACCGACATATAAAAACCAGATTTTAATGAAATAAGTAGCTAAGCATGTGTTACGCAGCTGTAATGGAATTTCGAAGGAACGGATATCACTTAGGTATGGTCTTGAATTAACACACATCACTCTAAACTGTCTTGGATTAGCTCAGCAACTCTGTCATTTCCAATGTGATGAAAGACCTGTCTTAAAGAGGAAAATATTGGTGCTGTGACAGATTGATCACTTGACACATTGTTGGGAAATGCCTCAAGCTGTGGCTGGGTCTGCTGCTGGAAGGCTCATAGCAAGCAGTTTAGCATACCTGGTACTGTTAGTATTTTACAAAAAGACAGTTAAGCCATTATGACAAGGCAGTTTCATTTTTTGTGCATGCAACATGCAGGAATACACTGAATTCCTGAGAACTACCTGCTAACACCCACTTCTGTAGGCTAGCATACAGATGGATATCCACCGGCCATACAGGTGGACAATCATTATACGTTCTTCAAAAAGGCACAGATACCAAGTCCGGCTTTACTCTTGATATCTACCAGTCAAAGAACATAGTCCTAAAGTTATTTTTTAGCTTTACAGCTTTCCTAGTTACACTTCACACTAAAGAAATCAAACGATTACCTTAAACACTATGCAATACCCATTGAATTTAGGGTAGAAACCCAACAGCCTACCCAGTATTTAAAAGTCAACAACAAAATCTACCAGATCATGGACTAATGTGGCTGATAAATGGCAGCTGTACCCCAAACACTGAGAACCACCCCCTGGTGAGGTCCCCTGCCATCCCTCATGTCTAGCTGTTCAGGAGAAAGAAGCAAGTGATCATGTATACATCTAGGGAAAGTTGTGCTGCTTGCAGACATATGTCAGCACTCTGATGATTTATGCAGGCAAGGTTATTTTTCTAACCATAATGCCTCTGAAATTTTTTTTGAAGTCTATTTTTTAAAATGTCTAAACAAACAGCAAGATGGGATATATTTTGTAGAAATTAATATAGAACTTTGAATCCACCAGGGCAAACTTTCAATTTACCCCTAGCAACTACGCTAATGGAACTTAAAGCTAAGATTTAGTGAGATCATTTGAATTTTGTGTAAACACAGTTGAAAGCCTTTGCAAAGAGCAATACACAACCTTTATGAAATGAACTGACCAGACGAGAGTGGTGAGCAAAGAGTAGAAGCCAGACTGCTGGTGTTCCCAGGGACAGCCTTGTGTCTGAGCAAAATGGGTGACCAGCTGTTGGCAAGCACTGACACGCAATGACCTTTTTTTTCCATCATTACCCTCTTATATTTTCAAGAACAGAAATTGGAACACAGAATATGCTACATGGGCCTGGGAAGGGTGATATTCCCTGCTGCCAATGGGGACTAAAACCTATTGGTTTATTTCTTTGGCTCTTTTAATTCACTTTTTTTCCATTTACTTCATAGTTTTTCTCGTCTATGAACAGACCAGATGGATTCAATGAAACCATTCTGCAGCATATATACAACTTCTTTACTGATGGAATTAGTAATTCTCTCATTAAACTTTCCTGCTGAAGTCACATGGCATGAACTGCATTTATGTAAATTCCTCAACTCCTTCATGAAAATCCTTCTTATAGTTTTATTTTCCTGACAAATGTGAACCTTAACCAGCTCTCTCCTCTCCCATGGAAATCAATAAAAGTATGTTTACAAAGGCTTTATAAATATTTTAAACACAGTTTGAGGAATGATATGTTATAAATCAAATACCTATAGAAAAAGTCAGAAAGAAAATAAATCCCCACTCACAAGCATCCATTCCTAATGGTAGAGGAGGGATTATAGTTCTTGAGAACAAGCCCCCATAGCTGCTGCACTTGAATGGTTCATTAAGGCTTGAGAACTAGTTTCACACTGAAAGACACATCTGAAAAAAGCTACAGCATGAAAGCCTCTCATCAACTCCCATGAAAGCCTCTCGTCAACTCCCAATATGCCATCAGGTATCATTTGTCATGAAAGATCGATTGCTTCATTCCCTTTTCTCTGCTAAACTCTTCCGCTAGTCAAAATGTTAATAAATATTCAAATGTGAATTTTTTTATCTCTCTTCATTACTGGGATGAAGAGTTTCAACCGGAGACTCCACACTGTTAGAAAAACTACTTACTTAAGTAAGGTTGGGCTCCTTCCCAAGACCTGACAGGGACATGTGGAACAGGAACTTTACAAAACTTCCTAAGCCCTTCTTTATGGTTTTCTGTATTACAGCAGATGCTGAACAAACAGAAGAGAGCCCCATTTGTATCTTCTAGATAGCATTATACGATTTTCTGCCTTTTAGTTATTAAGGCAGGAAAACTGATGTTATTCCTGGTATAAGGAAGAGCTAGCTAATCTATAATTTTGAATGAAAAAGATTTGCTTGGGTAATGTAGGCAGAAATGCTGAGGAGATAAATGATATTTATCAGTATAGCACAGATGACTTCTCTGAAAACTGAATTTATATGCAAGTTGCCCGCTAATTCCCAAGCATGGCATATCTGAGTTTCATAGATGTTTTTCAGGTGCAAAAAGGGTTTCCTACTTTACCCAAGCAGGAAATTTTAGGGACTAAACCAATGCTATATTGCTAGCACTCTTGTTTAAACAGCTTCATTCCAGAGACAGATGGTCTGGAAAGGTGAATGTCTGCAGAAATTCCAGTTTTCATTCCAACTAAGGACCAATGCTTAAAAAAATTTAATAGTGATGCTTTATTACTTGGTGCTACTCCTTTGCATCCTTTTTTCAACTTCATACATTTTTCAATATCCTAGAAAAACTTTTTTCCAAATAATCTAATATTTTCCACATCTTGAGCTTTTTCCATGCACAAGTCTCCTGATAACACAGATAATCTGCCAAAGTCTTGTCTGTATGCAAAGAGGGTCCTTACTTTTCAAGGTTCAGTGAAAAATCAGTAGGTGCTGTACTTCTTTCCTTTTATGCTTTTCCACAGACAACGAATTGATATTTGTAAAATAACGAACAGCAGAGAGTCCAAACAAGAGACGTCCACGCTCTCTTGCTTTGGAGACAGCTGTGAAATTGTGAAATACGCTCGAAGGTTGGAAATAGCCACCATTTTTTGGTTGGTCAGGCAAGCTACAAACCTGGAAAATATGAAGTACTACATTTTCAGTGAAAGCAGTCTTCTATAGTCTTTAAAGAAAATTCTAAAGACTGGTGGTTTTCTGAAAAAATTGCATAAGTTGTCATGACTGCATACTAAACCCTAATATTTTACCATGAAAAAACATGGTAAAATTGATTTACCATCTACTGTTTTTAAAAGTGTTTATATTAACATTCTCATATACCCAGCAGTAAGTAAAATAACTATTTTTTCCGATACTAATAAATAGCTTACCAGACACAAATGTAAGGTCTAAAACCTTCCTTTAGAATGCTTGAAGTTCATAGAAAATCCTTAATTTATAGAAGACACACTGTGTGGACTTCACTTTGTATGAGCTATGCTTCTGCTTGACCTGCCACAACTGAAGAAGGGAGCCTTTCAGTTGAATACCCGCACATTTCCAACTGTGTGACAACCACTGAATGAGGTATGTAATTTATCTGCCTTGACGCCTTTTTCTCAAGGATGAGACAATACTTCAATCTTTGAAAAACAGAAAGGAAGAAATTGTTACTTTTATTTTCGTGAGTCCCATAAAAAACTTCCCAAATTTATTATGCAATTTCCTTTAACAGCAAAGAGGAAGATCTTATGACCAGCAGGTGTTTTCTAGTAGTCTGTTCCTCTCATTGTTTGTAATGAATTCAATCCAAAATGATTCCCATCTTTGGGAGAAGTAATTTCATAGAGTAACAGAATAATTTTGGTTGATGGGATGTCTAGAGCTCATGTCATCAGATACCCTTGCAGCTCTTCTCTGTACCAGTTCCTGGTTTTCTGCTTTTGAACATGGACCAAACCTGCTCTGTAAACTCTGTTACTCCTTTGAAAAGTCTCCACTCCTACAAACTCAATTTTATGGTCCTAACACACTGGAGCTCACAGTCATCCTACAGCTGAATACTACATTGCTATTTTTTTTCTCCTTGATCCAACCCAAGCATTTGCAGCTATAGGAGAAATTCCTGTATGTATGATCTTTAAATTTGAACTGTTGAATTTCATCCTAGTTCTTTTAATTCAGTCATTAAGTCCATCAAGTTTTTCTAATACATGTCTAGAACTTTCCTTGAATAAATAACTTGAGAAAATAAATTGGAGATAAAGAAAAACTCTTTGTATTTTTGTGGGTAATAATAACTGAAGGCACAGAGAATGAGGGATAAAAACATGAAGCAATTCCTGTTGCTGAATGGGACAAAGTCTGGAAGTATTTGGTTATTCCTGATAGGCAATCTCTTGAGCTCAATTTAAGACCTTAATCCTCAAGCTCTCATGAATATATAAAGGCTTTCAGCATTAGCAGGAGGAAGATTGTACTCACTACTGTACTTGGCACAGAAACACAAAAAAATGGTAAGTATGTGAGTTTGTAAGTGTATAAAAAAGAGATCAGAGGAATTGTCTCATACATATTTTAAAAAGTAAATGTCAAGATGGTGAGCTTAGTTTTCACTTAGGACTTATCGTTAGTGTATTCTATGTATTTATTCATTTATGCAAGTTACAGCAAGAAAGATGAAAATATTTATAGAGTAAAAAAAAAATGTTATGGCGTGAAATACTGTTGCATCGAGATGTCTGTAGCATGTTAAGTTTCCCCAAACTATTCTGTCATGACATATTACCTAGTTTGCTTCCACAGAGTGATTTTGTATTTTAATTCATGGAAAGGACACCTTTAATGTCACCGTACAAATAAAGGACAAACAGGACATGCCTCTCCACAGCTTTGCAGGAGGACAGGATCCATGGATTTCAAAGCTGGGGAATACACCAGATTTATTGAGTAAGGAAAATCCTGGGTCTGCTTCTCTTTTTGCTGGTGTTACTGCAGTAGGCTGGTGGAATTCCATTGATTTCAAAGGAGTTACTTCTTCTTGCTAGGTTAAGCAAGAAAAAAGTAGGCTTTTTTTTCATGACAGGACAACCAGCTATTCCTGTGTTTCAGACAAGGGTAACAGAGACCTGGGCACCGAACTGTTCATTAGCTTAGTATGCTACTTTGAAGAAGAAATCGTAAATCCGCAAGCACTAAGCCCAGGGACCATTATACAAGATGTTAACTGCTAAATCCTACAACAGCAGATGACTGAGAGTCTCACGGGGAGCCCTCTTATTTTCCCCACAGGGACGTGAACAAGGTGACGATGTTGACTTGAGATGGCAATACTTTGTGGCCAGGTGGAATGACTCTGGCAATGGGGATGATGAGAGTCCCTCAGCAAGGGGACACCTTACACACTTAGACCGAGGTGAAACGGTATTTGCAAATTTGTCTTCGAACAGTTTGTACAGCAGAATATCTACCCATCAGCTGAAAATAATACTGCAGGAAAGGGGCAGATTAAATATATATAAAGCAGAGATGTAAGACAGAGTCTTTGAATTAAAAATGCCAGACATTGGTCCCCATGATCCCCGGTACATAGTGTCATTTTTGCTCTCTACCAGCTGCCTTGAATAAAGAGACCAATGAGACAAACCTAGCAGAAAGTCGAGCTGCCTGCAAAAGCTACAGCTATACCTGGGAGTATTTCCCAGTTTAATGCACAACCTGGATGTATCTCAGCTTCAAGCTGGATCCTGAATGACCACATTGCACTGCGTTCAACCATCATCTCCCCGCGAAGGGATGCAAGGTGCACGTCACCAATGGGAGTCTGTGTATGCACTAGAAGCAACCTACATCGTTGGGGAACCAAAATACACAAATCCCACCAAATGCGCTTTTCATTTAGCATTGTCAGGTTTTGTGCAATAAAATGTTTTGAAAAATTTGGAAGTGTTTGTGGATGTTTAATTACCTAATGGGTTTTCTTTAAATCAACTTTCAAAAAAAATATTTTTTGAAGTAAATATGAAAATACAAATGTTTCATTACGTTTTCAGTGAACATGGAAACCAAATGTGTGCAGCAGGAGGAGAGAGAAGTAATTTTCACAAAATTTTTTGGTTTCTAATCAGTCATGTCACAGAAATCTAGAGCTTTAGAGAATTATACACTGAAAAGTGCAGTTCCAATTCTGCACCACATATACTTCAAATTGCAGTGTATTTACTGAACCATCTTTCCTTACTGAAATCAATCCAATTACCTGTGATGGCAAATTAAGTATGCATGTGCCTGCAGTATGAAGTGTTATTTTACTAGCTATAACAGGTTTTTGATGTTCACATTTTCATAATTTTCGGATAAAGGCCAGATTTCTTTTAAACATGAGAGTTCAAAACAACATTTTGGAACTAGATGTAGTGCTACAAAGAGAAACCTCATGACTCACAGCATTTCCTATCTTGAGGACCACTTTTCCATGGTGATGAGTTTATAGACAAGGTTTAGAAACCTTCCACGGTGGGACGTTTTATCCAGCTGCTCCACATAGCTTTATGGATGCATATAGTCTTTTTGCTTATACATACATTTAAGCTAGTTTCAGGCTCTGTAACTTATTGCCTGAGGGTTTTTTTTGAAATACGGGTTTTACATCCTTTTATACCTTATCCCATTTGTTTCTCATACCATAGGAGCTAGGTGATAATCTGTCCAAAGGGAGGAACCAGCCACCCTGGAGAGCCGGTGCTGCCAGCCTGGCTGCGTGCAGGCATTCCTCCCTGCCACACTCACTGCTCACAGGCCAGCAGCTATTCAGATGACTGCTTGCAGCACTTCTATCAATATTTTGTCAAAAGCATAAATAAGATAGATAAGAATAAAGACAGAGAATATATGCTGATATTTCAGTAGAACCAAATCTAGGACGTGCGTGTAAATATACATGTCACCTTACACATCAGTAAAATTAATAGTGCACCTAATTGCTTGCAGGATCTGAACATTAGGAGGTATTTGTATATATCAGTGGATTAAAAAAACAACACCCAAAAAGAGTGTTTAATGTGATCATCATAAATATCTTCTTCTTCATTACTTATTTTATAGGCTGTGAAAATCAGCACAATAGCCACATAGAAGTGCCTTTGGTTTGATAACCTCCATTTTGAACATACTGGATTTTGCTTGGTTATTTTTTAAGGAAGGGGGAAAGTGGGGGTTTTGTTGTTTTTTTGTTTTAAAAGTAAAGTGGGTTTAAGTATCAGTAAGGGCCATTCAGATGCACCCATGGAAAGCCTGAGGTCAGCTGTATTTAGGAGTTGGGGTGTGGAAGCCAACCAGACTCACTTTGCTGGACATGGGGCTCTCTTCATAAAGGCTGTGCAAGACTCCCAACACCTTTGCATTTGTCTAGCCCATCAGAATACTACATTTTATCCTTCTCAGGCATTTTTATAGCCATAAATTTAGGTTCCAACCTGGCCCAAGGTTTCTCAGGGGCAGACTACCCATGCAGCATGAGTAGGACTGATGTTTGTGCTGGCCAATTACTTAAGATGGGCTGCCATACATTTTATTGTTCATTCACCTGGATCCAGCCTGTTTTGTTTTTCAGTGTCAAAAGTGAAAGCTTAAAAAAAACCCCAAACAAAACTGGTAAGTAATGTAGAGGAAGTGGCAGGGAAGAATTAGAGCAGAGGGGCTTCCTGGCCAGGCTCCCCAGAAAATGAAAGGTGACCCAAGAGAGCTCTGCTCATGATGCGATTGCAGTTGCTTCTCAGGGCAGTGCATTTCTTCAAGTGGTATTTAGTATTTTCTTGTGAGAGGCCCTGTGTAGGCACATAAGACAATCTTAAGCCCTAATGATGTTTCAATACATAGATCACAGTTCTTGCACATACTTAACTATGTGTCTTGATAAAAAAGACTTCAAGATGCTAAATTTAAACATGTTTATAGTAGTTCGCAAGTTTGCAGTCTTACTTAACAGCGGGCAACGAATGGGAAGGAAGTGTATAACACAGTCACACATATAAACAAGATAGCTATGCATAATTTGATGGGCCTGAATCTTTGAACTTAGTCTTGATATGCACATACGCAATCTGACTCTCCTTTGATCTGGATTTTCTAAAACTAATTCTTTTCTTCTTTTTCCTCATGGCACAAGCCAGTCCTGAGAATCTTACACAAAACTGACCTGCTATCCTATCATTGAAAAATGGAACCTATAGTGCTGAAGAAAACCAAAGCACACCAAATACAGAATACTATTTGAAAAACAAAATCAAACTGAAGGCTTGGGGAAGGAAATAAATATTTTAGTGGCAATGAAATTATTTATTCTCTGAAGACAGTTCCTGTAAGGCAGCTGCACCAGCCATTAAGGCAATTATATTTTGCCATTTTCATAAGCTGCTTGAGAAAGAATTTTTCTCCACTAGATTAATGCTGTGTCAGTTCTCTACAAAATCACTTCTGACTTAAGGGAATACTGGAGATACATGTTGCATAATTATGGAGGTAAAATCTTGGGATTTACTTCTTTATTGTATTAATAGTTGTTTGGGTGGGACGACTTGGAATCCTACAGAAACTTGTGTGCCTCTTAGTTTGCTAATATCCTGACCTTAGAGAAAGTAAGATTTCCCTAAGCAAAAAAGTGGGAAGTGTGCTTGTGGTTAAGATAATAATGTTTAGCTTAACTGTACCTATCTAGCTTGTTGTAATTTCAATACAATTGAAAATGAGGCCAACTCCACAGGTCCTCCCTGAGCAGTACTGTAACATTCCTGCAACTTCTAGCAGAGTGCTGTGAATAGACATAATAATTCTGTTATATCGTGACAGTCTGAAGATATGTGGCACATGATGTTTGTAGGTATCTGATAAGATGCTGCCCCTTTCTACCAACACGAGTTCATGCATAGACGAGCCACAAAACCAAATTCTGAATTGCTGAGAGGAAGTACTTTGTAAAACGAATGACCTTAGGCAAGTATCTTGGCAAAGCACCTCTTGAACAGCTGTCTTCTAGCAGGTGTTCACAGCACCTGTGTTACAGGCCCAGGTCCACTCCACATTGTGCTAGGCCACCCAGCCCTATATAGCCCATAATGAGCGATGGGCATCTCCAGACTATTCACACTGCTAAAGGTACGAATCACCCTCTGGAAGTCCTCTCTCCATCACCTACACAGTGAAATATTTGCAGAAGAACCAATACAGTATAGAGCACAATATATTTAAGCCATTTTATATTCTCTTCCTCTGGCAGCTTTACCTTAGAGCTATCCATTTTATTGCCTTTTTCCTCCCTTTAAGGAAACAAAACTTGCTGTTCTCTGATTCCAGGGATATGACTGCTTTGAGCATTTTATTTTGAGCTTTGCACGCTAACCTAAGCACTCTGCACATTCTGACACGCTTCCTTGAATCAGCTGAGAATGGCTTTTATTCCTGTTCCTCATTAGATAAATGTATATTTTTAAAATAAGGGTGACAAATAAGGATTAACAGGCAATGAATCAATTAACAGGTCTTGGTGAGGTTATTTACCTAACCAAAGTGAGGTAAAATACTTCACCAAGGAATAAATGCAGTCCGTATATTATTGCTGTGTTGTGAGGCTGATATTTAACTTCTTGGTAATCTGTGTTTATGACTGTAAGGATTTATACTGCATATTTAATAAACTGTTTCTTAAAATGTCTTCCAAAAGAACTTGGTGTTCTTTTCTTTTTTGTTGTTGTTTATACACATTGTTTTATTCAAGTCAATGGAGTTACGCCTACTTGCATAAACTGAGAATCTGGTCTTGAGTTTTCATATCTGCTGATATCTGTGATGTGCAGATGTTAGGGCAAAATGTTTATTGCAGGATGTTTATTGCCCTGCAATTCCTAAGCTCATTATTGGTACTCATTTAAAAGATACCTACCTTGCATGGGCAAATAAATCTTTCTGCAGTACAGCCCTCACAGCAACATTTTCAATCTTGATGGCTTTCCTTTTTTTTCCTGTTTAAAAATATTCTGATTGTTGGGTGAGTTAGATGTAATACCCAACAAAGCTGCTAACACCAAGGTTCTCTCCATGATACCAGAAGTCTTACTGAGCTTTAACACATTGGAATAATAGTCTACACCTGAAACACCATTTGACAATGATGACAATTTTGGGTGAGTGGGAAATGATGTGAGATTCCAGAAACCTTTCTATTCTGCATGGAGAGAAAATTAAAACTTTTCTATTTTAAAACCAACAGAAAGACTCAGTAGCCCGGAATATCATGGATATAAATCAGGCAGCATGTGAAAACTCCTGTTTAGGTGCCTGGTCTTAATGACATAGTGAAGGGAGTTTACCATGTCACAGGAACATCCTAAGTACAGCGTATTTTAAGGATTTTTTTTTGTTTTTACTGTTCAGTTTTAGTCTGAAACTTCTCACAGGCTGTTCTCTTCCTCTGTGGCAGAAAGGGGCTCTAGGATTGGGAATCATCCATACTAATGCAGTCTGCATGAAATATGGAGTAATAGTCTTCTGACTTCTCATAAAAGAGGCTGTAGCAAGATCACTGACGATTAGGTTATACTATGACTGTTGGACTAATGCAAATGACTTTGTAGCCTGTTCCTAACAGATCCATATAGCTGTGCTTAACTTGGCAATTACATATTTTATGTTGTCTGTTAATAAAGGCACAAACTGCTTGTAGTGAGTGCTACACTAAAGCTGTTCAGATCTGCCCATTTGCCAGAGCAAAAAAAAGTCTACTTATAGACCTCATTGTTCACATTTAGCTCATCTATCACATTCAGCATTTTGATTTTGTGAAAATGGTGAAAAGTCAAGCTAGTCTTTTCTAAATCCCTTTCTGGTAAGGACAAACCTTTGCAAGCTGTACAGGAAAAGAAATTAGGGAAGGATATTAGATCATCTGCTTTTTAATAACTTTTTACAGGAACTGCAATGATGTTGTTATTAAATCTTATTAACATTGTAAATAGAGCCAATATAAATATTAAAATTAATAAAGATTAAAATTAACAAATATTAATGAAAAATTTTTAGCAGTAGATTTCCAAACTTTTTAATACCACTCAAGTGGGAAATAGTGCACAGTAAAAGTGAACAATGCAAGGAAATAGCAGATGAAAATGTTCACAAGCCAGTAGAAGCTGGGTAAGGCAGTTTCAGCACAACAATAAGGAACTGCTGAAAAAGTGAAAGAAAAAGGAGGAAAAGCAGTGATTTTGTTTGTTTGTTTTTGTAAACAGAAAACTCTGAGGTAGCATTTTAGCTCAAGGAGTACAGTCTTGAACATTAAGAAACACTTAGTGAATGACTGAATATACAAATAAGTATTAAATGAACAACTACCACAGATCTAGTGAAGTGTCCAGCATCGCTGTAGGAAGGACCATACTGCAGAAGCCTCAGACATCTGCAGTAATCCCGCTTGCCCTGACCAGAGCCAGTTTCTTGCCTCCAGCAACTGTTTCTGCCATGGTGCCTACAGCAGGACACTTCCCTTTTCCCTCCCTTAATGCCTCAAGTGCTTTAATTTCCTTAAATACCTCTTGATGTGCTTCCAGAAGGCATACACAATATAAAATTGCTTTGAGATTCTCTGAACGTTAGCATGGGTCAAAAGGTGGTTATCTCTATCAAAGCACCTGAAGGAGAGCTCTCGATTTTGGATCAGCCTTCTAGCCCAGAGTCAGCAGGACGTACTTGCAGTAGGTGACAGCCAGCCGGACACTCAGTTGTACAGTGTCACCTGCACGAGGAACAGCAGTGTGATACTGAAGCACTTTGAATTGCCCTCGCAGAATCTGTTCACTTTTTTTCAGTAAGCCGTAAAACCAAAGTAATGTGGAGAATAACGCCGTGTGGTGTGTAAGGGGAGGTTTTCCCCCTCTGCCCTCAAGCGAGAAGCTGTAAACAGTTGTGCTCAGTTTACTACAAGGGAAGCTGCCAACGCCAGACAAGTTCATATCTTCTCTTAAATCTTCAGCCCAGCCTCAGTCCCTCCCCAGGGCTGTTGGGACTTGCCCTACGTTTCTTAAGCCCGCTCATGGTAATACGACTCCATTTATAGTAACTTCAAAGCGTGGTATTAACCACTTTCGTTACTGGAGAATTTGTATGGCTTGTTACTGATGTCTTGGTTTCCATAAAGGACAGGTTCAAAAGACACCTTTTGCAAGTGAATTCAAGGAAAAAATGGATACTGAGAGTTCATGCTTTGCTATTTTTTGTGTTGGGTGTGGTGTATACATAGCTAACATATATGGGGCCGGTTTATGGTGACGCGCAGCTGTCTCACGGCAGGAGCTGAGAAGGCAGAAAGCACCCAGCAAGACAGTGCCAGGTGGGCACCATGGCACGGTCACAGCCGCGGACCCGGGCGGACCGCACGGCTCTCCCCAGCCATGCAAGACCTGCCACCCAGGCCAAGGCTGACAGGACGTTTCTCCAAAGTCTGCTCAGATGGGTGGCTCAGGTACACACAGGTCAACATTTTGCTTCCCCCAATATAATTTTTTACTGAAGGACAAATATTGTTCACTAAATATGCCTCACTTCAGTCCTCAGCTAACAAAAGAAATGGTATGAACGATCCTGAACTGCTTCAGTAGTTATTCAGCCAGCTGATTTCTAATCTCTGAGGACAGTGATTTGAGGTGATCCAGGTAATTACTGACACAACATCCTTCAGCATACAGGTCCCAACAAACAGATGGTATATGGCAATGCTTTATATTAACTACATTTGTTTTTACAGTTATCATATCTGGGCCAAAAAGGAAAGGAGAGGAAAAATTTTGCTAGTTTAAATACATTCCTGGTACAGAGCAGGCAATGACTTCATTTTTAGGCAACAGAAATCTGATTACAATGGAAAAGTATTATTCTGAAAAAGGTGCCCATGGCTGAGTAAAGCTTTTAGAAAATGTACGAAGGAAAGAAACATAGATCACTCTGGACAGAAGCTACTTCCCATTATACCCACAAGTTACAAAAACAACTAATCACAAATACAGCAATTTCATGTCCTCCTCCAAGACACCTCAAAGATTGCAGTCTCTCTATCAATGATAAATTAGGAAGAACCCTTTGCTGCAGGCACGCTATTTAACAGCTGCAGTGTTTCAGACATTTTATTTTTTAGGACTTAGTGCTGGGAGAGGGACAGAAGCTACATAAACATTTTATTTCAGATCAGATGTGCAGTTCCAAAGTGAGCCTGAGTGTTCCTTCTTACTAGCGTGTGGTTCACACTACGAAGCAGCCTCCAGTGTATGTCACATATTGGACCAGTCTGAAGGTGCATGAACCGGACTGAATGTGAACTGACAGATGCACTTGGGGTGCATGTAATGTGCCCCAACCACAAATGGGCTTTCAGCCTGTGGGATCAGATCAGCCAGTCCAAAGCAAAACCCGACCAGATTCATATAGCGTGGAGAAGGTCTGGTCCTCAGCACCCTGATCTAGTCTCATCGGGGTGTCTGCATAGCACTACTTGCCAACATAGACATAACCTGAAAGGATGGTTATTTTGACTCAATATGCTAAGACTTATATGTAGATCTTTGCTTAGGTTTAAACTTAAGCAAAAGTCATACTTCAAATTTACCAAAGGTAGTATAACTACCGGAGGGCATTTTTTCCTACAGAAGACCCCTGTGTTTGAGAGTGTGGATGTATATCCCACACTACTGCTTGCAGAAAACTTTTTTTTCCCCACTCAAATCCACGGCATTAACATATGAGCTACAAGTCATTCTGCCTTCTGGTGAGAGAAGTTTCACCCTCAGACTTCTGTCATAATTGAGATAAATACTGATTTGCCAATAACTACTCAGGAAATCTATTTATTTCCAGAGAAATAATAAGAAAGAAGTCAATCTATCTAGCTTCCAGAAGATTTTTATTAAAATATATTTTAAATACCTCTGCTGCCTCTTTTTTGGGGTCAGTGAAAGCATGGGAGAACTCTCACAGAAATTTCTATTCTGTAGAAGGCCCATTTAATCAAAAAACACCCAGAGTAACTTTTGTTTTTGCCAGCTCTACTTGACAGGTGTTTTCTGCCTACAGGGGCACTATGTTACACAAGTGTTGAGATCTGAATGCTATCGAAGTTGGTACATACTTAAATGTGTAAAATAAGCTTTCTCAGTTCCACATTAGACTCTTATGTGAAATATTGCAGTTTTAAGCAACTGCCAATGAAACCGAAGCACTCTTCTTCAAAACTTCTCCATAAAATATTTTAATGACCCAGCTACGCATGAACATAGCTTTCTAAAGGTCTTTTGCAAAACCACAAATTCTCTGTTGTTACAGATCTTAGAATCTCATGCCATTAGCCTAACTTTTAAAATTAAGTGCTGTAAAAGTTTAACTACTAATTCTGATGCTTCTAGCTTCTTTCCTCTCTTCAGTATTCAAGTTTAGTTATTTTTGAGTAACATATAAATGTCAGCCTTAAATTAGGAAGTACTTCGTCTGATCCAAAAGTCATTGATTTTACTAAGTGATCTGATAGATTTTAGAAGCTCTTTATAAGCTCTGAGGTTGGCATTTCACATTTATTCTGAAGGTCAGTTGCCAAAAGAACGAACTGTGTAACAAAGAGGCTATCAATTCGGTAGATAAAGTGAACAGACACCTCATTCCCTGGGTAGATGAATATTTGGGTGCTATTTGTCCTCAGGAAGCCTGGTAATCTGCTAGAGCTTGATACAGTTTGCCGCAGCAGTTAAGTGGCATCCTGGTGCTGTGTTATTACTGTGGTAAATGACCATGCTATCACACATGACCAGATAAATACAGTAGAATACAGAAATGCACCAGATCCATGGCTGTTTTAGGGAGCAGAGCAGGGTGGCTGCTAGCTTGCCATTTGCTGTCACTTTGGATGTGAAAGTGAAGAGATTCCTGATGCTGGAAGTCTCCTTAATGCTCACATTTAATGAGCAACACTTAAAACTTGCCTTTGGGCATCCTCTAAAGAGCAGAGTAGCTGCTGACTTCCCTTGTCCCACTGTTGTTCACAGTGAAAACAAGGGAAGAAGCAGAAGCCCTTTTATTTACACTCCCTTTGATACCAATATTACAAGTGAAACTATTTTAATGGTTTTCAAATCAGTTTAATAGCATACTTGGTAATACCACACTACAATGTTTTTTATATCAGATTACAAGAGATTCATAATCCATTGTGTAGCCTATCACTCGTCTAAGGTTTGAGGGCAGTAGCGATTTCTAAATGAGCGCTAAATTGGAAGAGAAGTGGAAGCATCATTACCACAAGAGCAGGGAGGGCACTGCAGAAGATGGAGGCTGGGGCAGGACTCAGCAGCAACAGAAGTGAGGAAGTAGAAAATGGGAATCTGGACATGAAGGGGTGGGCAGACAGTCAGAGGGACTGGCATAAAGTCAGAAGGCTTTACATCTTGATAGAAAATACAATTGGGGAAGAAGGTCTATCTGTAGAGGTTAGAAGGCATTTGTACAAGAACACTTGACTGTCACTTAGCGTAACATACTGGTGTTTAATCATTTTCTGGAGTACAGGAGAAGTCAGTGACACCTGCGATAAATAGCGCACAGAGTCAGAGAGAAGTGCTAACTGCAGTCCTCTGGCCTGATTCTCTTCCATTTTCCCAGTCTTTGCTGACTTAGAGTATTCGAACAGTCTGTGCAGACTCTAAAAGAAGTTTAAAAAATTATGAGCAATGGAAAACAAAAGCATTAGGCTACTTATCTGCTGGGTTTGAGTACAAAGGTTCACAGTGGAGACCCATTTTCCATGACATTTCAGATGACTAGATAGTATCTTGATTGCATCATCTGAGCAGAAAACAAAAAAACCCAGCTAATTCTTAAGATCTGTATGAATATAACTGACTCCATGACTCCAGAAGGCCTGAGGATATGATGGCCCTAGACCATTCAGCAGAGCAGGTACATCATATACATGCTTGAAGTGTCAGATGTAGTGGCAAGAGTACTAGGATGCTGTAATCAATACACAAATGGAATAGATTAAGAATGAACTATCTCGATTCCTCTATTTCCTAGCTCACTTCATCTGGAAACTACTGATGCTCCTTCAAGCAATTTCATGTTTTTATTAGGGTTAAAGATCCAAGAGATAACTATCAGAATTCTTTTTCTCCCTAACAGCAGCAGCTTCTACTTCTACAAGCAGTAAGGGGCTTCTTTGCAGAATACCTTAAATCAAGATATACTATTTACAACCTGTGTTTCAGATGACATGCCCAGTTTGATCCCAGACCACATTTTCTTAGCTGACAAACACAATTCCTCCAGCTGACTTCCAATAATAGATTGTAATAGATACAATAGTAATAGATTTCTGATACTTGAGCCTGACACCACGCTAAAAACAATTATATAAACTTCAGACTCAGGTAAGCGACCGAGAAATTTCTGACCAGTCAGTGGATGTGTTAATGGCCTTATGGTTGGGAAATCTTCTTATTGCTTCTTTTGAATGTCTGCAAGTGTAGAACTGCGGGCAATGCACAGGAATATTCAGGATCATAATTCTTGTAGTACTGTAAATTTGTCCCAGTCCTTAGAAAACCAATGAGAAATGCATATTTAGAGGCTTAGAAGAGCAATATTGTAAGCCCTAAATACTAGGGCTGAGTGTGAAGCTTTACCTATGTGGAGATCCTCGAAAGAGAGAAGGGAGGGGAATAGGGCTAAACATCAGATGTCAAAGCTACCGCAACCAGGAACACACGGCAGTCCAGACAGCCCATCGTCAGTGAAAGCATGTGGCAAACTCAAAGGCCCAATTTAAAGCTGGCAATATAAAGTCTGTGTAGGCTGCCAAAGAACCAGATGTCTCATTTCTGGAAGACTCTCCTTCCTTTACTGACTCTTTGCTTATGGGTCCTGTGATTGATATCCCAAAAGGACAGCATAAAACATGCACAATCTGAGGTACTGTGATCACTGGCACACCTAAGAGCCCTTCCTTTTTTTTTTTTTTAAACAAAAGGTTGAAAATCTTTCCTAACAATTTAGAACATGAAAAATGACCCTTTAAATAGTTCATCTTACTACTTCAAATAGCACTTTGGACTTCTGTGGGCTCAGAATCTGTTACAATATGACTTAACCTATGGAGAAATGTTTGTAAAATGGAGTATGGAGTTTCTTATTTAATTTAATGAAGTCAGTTTATGGCTAGATA
>VYZW01017011.1:104380-118431 GCA_013401315.1 Balaeniceps rex | reverse complement strand
AAATTATAAGCTTGAAGAAAAAGCGTGACTTGAAAAACATTCTTTGAGCGGAGAATTAATGCAGTAGGGATTGGGATTCCCTTATGCCACCAAGAAAAGAAACATAAACTACTTTTGGGGAGCTCTACTAAACAAAAAAGCCAGAGCTCTTATTAGATGGTACAGTTTTTATTCCCACCCAGGTTAAAAAAAGGCTTAATACTCTGAACTGAAACTTGTGAAAATCTCACCTATTTGCCTGGTAATCACTTTTTCCTCAAATTAAGGAGCATTCATTTTTGGCTGGATTCTGATTTCATTGCTGTAACTCCATCAAAACCGCCCTGCAGTACCTTGGCTACCCTCCCGAAACTCTAACTGGCAAAGCAGCGACTGTGTTTTCAGAGTTCAACATGTGGTTACAACTGAGTTATGGCTTGGACTATTCGTGCTGAATGTGATGTGATGAGTTTGGCTCTTCTACTGGGAGAAGGCATGGAAGATGGTAAAGGGGCTACTTTGAAAGACTCAGCCCACTGACAAAGCACAGCAAATCACATTAATCTGCCAAGTACCATTCTCTATGCTGGAGCCCTGTGGCATCCGTGGTAGCAAGCAGATGTTACAGGCACTGCTCTAACAACCTACAACTGATTTCCTGAGACATGCCTTTACATTTGTTTATTACTTGATTGTTAAAAAGCATTTGCCGCACTGGCTATTTGTTAAACATCGATCTGGAATCTAGTTTGTTAAACCAAGAAAAAACACATTTTAATCTTCTTTATGTCTTTGTCACTGAAATACCAAACTCTCCACTTGAGATTTTATGTCATTCATTTTGTTTAGACAATTCACTGCTGTGCTCTTAGAAGAAAACACTCCATGCTGCAAAAGTTGAATTTATGAAACATGGTGCAAACATGTTCTGCCTAACAGCAGGCAGACAGCAAATGCCTAGGGCATTCTGTAATTGTCCTGCAAATATGGTTTCTAAACCATCTCAGATTTATTACTGTAATTTTCATCAGATACCTGATACAGTACATGTTTCTAAAGGTTTTATAGCTTTTATCTAAAAAAGACAGATTGTTTAGTCTACCTTACTGAATGACATCATGCTGTTCATACTTTCTGTATGAAAGACAGTTACCTTTGTGTATGTTGCTTTGACTTAACAGGTTTGGAGGTACAATGCATGACTTTCCCATTTCAGAAATGTTGATGCACATAGTTGTGTGCATGTATAAAAATACATGTAACTTTTAGTAAAAAAGGACATTGTTATCAACTTCATCCAGCATGTGAGTTACCTTGGGCTGAAACGAACAGGGTAGATAATGTCTCTTAGAGCTACTGTTTATGACCTCCTGCTTACTCGTCTCTTAACTGATCACAATTTCCAACTCTCACATCCAGAAAACTACTAAACCCAAGCAAATAAACCAAGAAAATCCAAAGGGATCCAGGAGAACAAGATACTGAGTTCAGAGGGTGTCAGTAGAGTCTTGCACTCAGGTATCAGTTATTACTCAGGCTTGCTCATATCAACATGTTAAGAAATGGAGCTCTGTCTATTAATATTTGATGGAAACTATCAGTTTATTTTGTGAATGCAATTTAGGTTCTTTCCTGCTATTATAATTCACAAAGAAATAACGAAATGCCAAAGAGAGCTGCTAGCTCCTTAATCAAATCATCTCATCAGCATTCGTTGCCCTCTGTCCAACTGAAAACAAATCCCTAAATTGAAAGCATCCATATTAATAAAAAAGTGTTACGCTTATTTTCACCAGTATAAGACTGCTATTTATCACACTGGCTGGATCCACTGTCCAAAAGACCTGTGTTAGAGCTGAAACTACTACTACTTGATTATACTGCAGACACAAAACAAAGACCTGGAGTTAGCTGCTGATCCAGCAGGTGGTAAAATGCCATTCCCTTCCCAGAAGAGTTCTGCAGGCTGTTTACGACAAGACGTGAGGACAATGAAGCAGACAGGGGGTGAGAACTGAGAGGCAGGTACGAGGAAAAGGAGCAGGTTTTTACACAGCAGGCTGTAATCTCAGCTCAGCACCTGCACAGCCAGCAAAAGGAAAGGTCCTTTGAAAACGACAGCTGAGAAACTATGTACATAGACCTTCTGCGAAAGAACTTTTGATGCCAAATGCTATTTCCATCAGGGAGCTGTTGCTTGCCAAGATATGTCCCCCAAGCAGCATTTTCACTAAAAATCTGCTTCTGCTGCTGTAGCACCCAGTGATTTTATCAGATAGAGCCTCTAATGTAACTGCTCTCCATTTCTAAAGGTGAAATGCTGGAGAGAGGGAAGGGAAAGGTTTAGTTGGCCTATTTAATTTTGCTGAGTTTTTGGTAGGTAAATAGGATGTAGCTCAGTTTCACTGAAATGGACTAGAAGAGTGAGATGAAATTTCACATGAAGAAATATATAATGTTTGTACTGTCTTATGCTATCTTGAGTGCACAAATTTTGAAACCTGTGATCAATATTGAACCTCAGTCTTGCTCTATATTTTGTCCTAGAGGAGGACAGCTGCTTTGATATGCTTGAAGGCATGGGATTTAGCAAAATTATAAACTGAAGGTTTTTTTTTTTTAAATTAGCAGCAACGGTATATGTCCACTAAACACTAAATCAGAACCACAGCTGTGCTTATTTTTGTTGTTAGGTAATTTTTAAAAATCCAGCTAAAATCACGTTCTCTGCTTTTGTATGAATATACATTTACATTCTTTTTTACATTGTACACTGAGATAAATTCATAAAGTGAATTAATTTCCATTTGCAATTATTTCAGTCTATAAAGCTGTGATGTGCAAAATATGTGCAAACTGAGCTACACTCGATGTTATGTGAATTAATACCACGCAAATTTAGAGCTGTGCAAAACCATTAGATTGTCAGCTCCATATTTCTGCAGCTTCTTTCTTGTTATACTCTTCTTGTGCCCAGCTATCCTTACATAAAGTTTCATGGAAAATGGAGTTGGCATGCTACATGGCTATGAATAAGCTGCCAAAAACTTATATTATGCAAGAAGCAGCACAATATATGAGGTGATACTTCGCGTTTTTATCAGAATTTTGTTTTTTTCACCTCAAATGAAAAATATATCTTTTTGCTATACTTCCATTTCTCTTTTGTAAAATAGAGAGTGGAGTGACCTAAGCCATACATCAAGACGACGTGTGGCCAAAACAGCAAAGGCCTCTCGGCTTTGGCTGCAGCGCTCATCCAACAGGCAGTTTCCTTCAGTTAATCCCTACCATAAGATAAGACAACTCTTACTTCTTCCACCATAAACTCCAATTTTAAACTCCCTCTCCCCTGTTTCACATGAGTAATAATTAAGCTTAAAACACAAAACCCCACAGGCAGTGGGGACACAAATCTTGAACGCAGTGAAGATTGTTTGGTGTCTTGGTTTATGAGCAAGATGTTGCTGCTAAAAGCAAGCATCTGCCTGTTCCACATAGACAACAGATTCCAGTCTTCTTCTGACATTACTTCATTGTACAACATCTGGTGTTTTATAGCCATGCAGTTTAAAAATAAATACTCTGCGTGCAATGTGATAATTTAAAAAATATTACCTTAAATTTGCCCATTTATTTATTCTTGTAAGCAGCAAAGTTCTTTATACAACAAGTAATTTAAAAATTCCTTCTTTGTTTGCTTGAAGTTTGGGTTATTTTTAATCCCGAAAAAAGTAGTGTTTTCCAGCGGGGCAGAGGGACTGTCGGTTGCTAAATACACCCTAATAATTATGTTTTCCACTGGCTGCTGTGAAACTGGTCCTCCCAGTGAGATCCCTGCATTTTCCTGCTGCATAAAGTCCTTTTTTGGTTCTGTTTATTTTATCTGTTTTAACAGAATGATTATTTAGCATTTTTGTTGGCCAGCTATTAGCTACTCCATCATTAAGACTGTACTTCATTAACTCTAACGAGATCACTGAAATCTGGCAGAACCATTACCCACAGAATAAACCTTTAAAATGTTGTATCTCGCTTCCCTCAGTTAATGTCACTTCACAGTAAATACACCTGAATATTGGAAACCTCTTTCCTCAGGCCTCCAAGTTTTCACGGACCTGTCCTCTTTAACCATCCAGGTGAATGCTTTTTGTATCCTGTTTGCTTCTTTTTTTCCAGTATAACTGCAGCCGGCGTGACTTGCTGCAGGCTCTGCAAGCAAATGCCTTCTAATTCAAAGACCACCCCCAGTGCAGTTGCCAAACATAAAAGCTCACGTGTATTTTTTCAGCAGAGATAATGGATGCTGGATTAAAGAAAAACAACGAGGAAAGATCAGATTTCACAGAGCACAGTGTGGATCCCTTGTTCTCTGTAATTCTGTACCCTGAACTGTCTCATGGCACTGTCTCGCTGCCTGCAAATTGGTAGGACTGATCTGGTCTGACAAGGTAAAATCTGCAGGTTTTCCCCTCACTCTTACAGTTTCATTCAGCAGAAGCAAAAGATCAGGTTTTCCTGGTCCCTGGACCCCTTCACCCACCATTCCTCCCTGGAGCTTTTATAGCTTTTGGAGAGGTTGCCCCTCATAAAAAGGAGACCTAAGGCTTAACTCATCTCTTGAGCACTGGTCTATACTGACTCCTTACCATGTAGGAGTCTGGCTTTACTTCACTTTTCCATCATCTCCCAGAGGCTTAAGCTAATTAACCTTTCTGCAGTTTTGTACTGTTGTTTTCCCATCTGTTTGTGGGTGATACGTGCTAATAATTACAAATCGTTCTCCACTTTGGTCAGGCAGGGGCAGCCTGTGCCAACTACCAGACTTTTTGGGAGCCTTTTTGTCCATCACTCATCATATAGCCAAAAAATGCCAGTTATCTTATGGAGAAGAAACGATAGGTCCAAGGAAAGAGGGATGGACGTAGGAAAAATAACACACCGGTGGGTTGCATACCACCCGCTGGCTAAGGACTAAGCATATAGTCCATAAGCTCAAGTGAACCCAAGGTTTATTTCCTTGTTGAAACTGCACTGTGACAAAAAAGGCAGAGCTCTTAATAATTAATGCTCTTATTTAAACATCTTCCCTGTTTCCTTGACAAATACAGCTATTGTTTGCTTAACACCAACCTATTTAATAAATATAGAGGTTATTTTTCTGTAGACAGTATCATGTCAGTCTTGTCTATTACATAAAGAAGGGCTTACAGCTTCTTCAGACATTAGGAATGATGAAGTCCCTTTTGCTTCAAAAACCCATGTGTGATGATGGCTAGTACCAAGGTTAACTTTTTCTTTGGTTTTGCACTTTTAGGAAAGTGCTTATTTGAAAATAAGCATCCCACTATTCTCTGAAACACTCATTTGGGATTGTTCCACTGACATCAGTCTGGAGAGGAATCTGGCAGCCGGGACTGATCAGGAAGCCAAATTCTGCCAAGGTAAAACAACAGTGTGCTCCTTGGAGTCCACACCTGGAATTAACTGGTTTCAGACAACCATTTCCAGTGCCTATGTGCAGAGGGAGATTGAGAGGCTTAAGGTACACAGGCAGGTACCAAAAAACCAGCCACTCCTACCCCTTTCCTGTGCCAACACAGAACACCCCACAGGCTCTGCAGCAGTCAGATCACAGCCTGACAAGCGCAAAGTCAGTCTGGGGAAAAAAAAAAAAGGGGAAAAGTGCTTCTTTGCTCTCTTTGCTCATAGAATTGGCTCACTGTAGGCAGAGAAGTGCCAGTCCCTGAGCAGCGGCTGCACATCTGGAACAGCAGGAGCACAACTGCCTGCCCTGGCAGCAGCCAGCCATTAGCAGGGTCTAGCGGGGTTTGGCTGTATCACTGCACTGCAGCCTTAGAGTAGCATCTGGTGGTAATCTTGGTAGGAGTATGGTGGCGTAAATCAGAGAGTGCACCAGTTTTTCATCAGGCCTGCTAAAGTCGTTTCTCACATTTGTCCTCGAGGCTTGACTTTCTTTCAGGGTCCTATCCCATACTTATATAATCCAATGCCTGACTTCAATGCATTAATCTGTTCATTTATTTCAACTAAGTTAACACCTTCAGTGCTTTGGGAGAAAAAAAAATGAAAATCGCGAAAACATTCACATTTAAAATCCATCTACAGACTATAGATTTATCATGTATGCTGCCTGTCCCTCAGAAAAAAAAAAAAAAAAAGTCTTCTAGTATTCTGGCCTAACAAGCTGTTATGTTGTCTTGCATTTAAGATGTACCACCTTTCATGCTGCTTACCTGAGGCTTTCAAACCTGTAGGATACTGTAATCATGACTTATTATACAAATGCAACACAAAAATCTAAATTAAAAAGAACCTCTTTTTCTCTGAGTCAATGATGAGGGGCTGCGAACAGTATCATTACTCTCCTGAAGGTATGTGAAACATGGTATAAGAAACAGTAAGTTTTTCTTGGAATAACCTTACTGTAATAAACCCCCTACAAATGCATTTTCAAGGTCCTGCTTTGGTAGCCTCCCCTGTATAGAGGCCTTAACTGAGCTGCAGAACATAAAGAAAAAATGTTTTGATTTGATAAGATGCTTCTGTTTTTTTCATGGCTGTATTTAAGCAATCTAGAATATCTTCTCCTTAGCAAGTGCTGTTCTGTGTATTGCCTTGCCCGGTAACTTTATGGTGTGGCTTCTCCTTAAATAAGCACACTTGCAAGTCTCATCATTTCCCAGGGGAAGAGGGAGCTCGGCAGAACCTTGTTCTCCAGAGCATTCAGCCTGCACAGAGCAGACACAGGCAGAAGGAACGGGTTCGTGCTCCTCACCTGCTGCTGTATGCCAGCCTGTGTCAGCACCCACCCCAAAGACCAGGCGTCCTTCCTCCTCCTGGGTGATGTGCAATGCCTATCTTTGTGTCACAAGCAAGCAGTGAGGTCCTTGGCCTTCCTCCTCATTTGGCAAGCTCAAAAGGTGCAAAGTATTAGAAAAAATGGAATATATTGTCCCCATCCATTTGTTGGTCCAAGTATCTTTTCAATTCAGAGTACTTTGGCTCACCTACCCTCAGGTGCCTTGCACAAAATGCAGTTTTAGAGTTTTCTTTGCATATGCTTTCCTTACAATCAGTGTCTGTTTAAGGTCTGATTCTGATCTGATATACTGAGGTGTAAATTAGTAGCACCCTTATCCATGCATGTTTTGCTGTAACACCAATATCAAATCAGAACCACATCTTTGTACTCAGACATGTGAACAAAGCCTTTAAATCAGAATCAAAATTTACAGAAAAAAATTAGGATTGGGCTTAATTGTCTCCAGAAGTTTGCTGACTGTAGGTCTGTTCCTGCAAATCTGACACCAGCAAAAGTCCTGTTAAGTTCTGCAAGGAGTTTTGCCCGCAGCAGGGTTTTCAGAGAGAGGTCTAATGTATAATGGTAATTATCAGTTCTCATTTTTACAACCAAACCTTATTATCACTGTAAATAGAACGGAGAGTACAGGATTCACTGAAAGTTGTTTTCTGCATGAAAAATAATACTGATAGCATAAATATGTAAGATAGGTGGGCAGGGGACAGTAACAATGCTGTTTTGGTTTGGTTTTTTTTTTGGTGTAGAGGGTCAAACTGCAGGAAAATTCTCCTCATCTCCTGCCTGGGAGCAAAACAAATCACACTGCTTGAACAGTAAAAATCTGAATGGTGACCTACACTGCCTGTTTTCAGTTTTTACTGCTATGTGCATCCTCACAGCAGGTTTTGCTTACAGGACTACTGAACAGACACCCAATATATGATCAACATATCTGTTTGTTTCTTGACTTTTGCCCGGACATTATGCACACAGTGCACTGTTAAATACTATGTTCTACAATAGAAGAGGGAGTACAATTTGTGTTATGTATTCAGAGGTAAAATTAAGGAGAAAAGATAAGTGAAGGACAGTTCTGCAAAACAGAGATGACAGAGTTTACCTCCTGGAGATAGTGAGAAATGATTAATGGTGGCCATTCACCTTCAACTGGATAGAGCAATAAACGCTTCCTATGGCATTTTGACCATGTAAGGCTGTTTCAGACATATGGATGACATTTTTACAGATACTAGAATTTCAGGAGACCTTGGGATCCTGTTTATTGTGCAGTGTGAGATACAGTCCTATGCAGTGTATGAAACTAGAGTTCCCTACAAATTATTAGAAATGTGTTCAAGAAAAGCAGAGTTTTATCTTCCCTTTTTCAAATTTGTTCCTTCCAGAACCGTGATTTTCCTTCCGGACTAGAAGTAAGTTCCACTGTCTTCCATATGAATTACTCACATATTTTAGATTCCGATTTTTTTAATAAAAAATCAGTATGTACGTAATTTATATAGTATCTGTCCCCTGTTAAGTGTTTGTTAAAGTCCTGTACAAAACATTCAGAGTTGAGAACTTCATTTTAAGAAGCCCATGAGTGACTCTGGGAGAGTGAATTCACAGCAGCAGCAGCTGGAATTGGGTACAGTGTAGAAGTGGGAGCTTTGGAGTTCATTGCAACTAGTACCAGAAGCTCTGGGAAAAGCTGTATTTCTTTGCCTGCTTATTTCCATGAGACAGTGAAGCTGGTGTATTCAAAGTGGATGCTTTAGACTGAGGGTCTAGATGGGTTTGATATGTGAATTATCTTTTTTTATAAGCATCTTTGTCTAAGTACACCTTAAATGTATCCTATTGTTTGCAGAACGTAATTGTTGGACTAAAAACCAAGCCTGAACATGAATTTTCTTTAATAATATACTACATTGCCATTTGTAACATATATACTTTTAAAAATGAGGAATGTGTAAATGTTTACTGGAGTTGGTTTTACACTTCCCAAAGAATCATTCTTACTGGAAGACCATAGGTTGCATCTAATGTAGGACACCTAGGAGAGGTTCAGAGCTCCCAAGTATGGGTGCAAGCTTTGCCCATGTCCTGATTTTTTATGTCTTCCCTTACTCCTCATGCTTTCTGCCCCTCTCTTCCACCTGCAGCGGCCAGACAGGAACCACACCACCACCCAATGGGGTCCCAATTTGGACAAGTATGGGACCAGGCTCACATGGTGACATGAACCTGGAGATCAGTTTAGACACAGCCATAATGAACTGGGAACCTCCTTGCCTGGCATTGACTTCACCTGGGTAATGTGGATATGCGCTGTTGTTCCAATTATTTAAAAAAAAGAAGTAAAAAAGGGAAAGAAAGAGCAACTGAAACACTTCATATTTCTCATTTATAACGAGGAGGGCAGAGAGGCTTTAAAAGGTAAATTTATCATGCCTGCACTTAGAGGAGAAAAAGAATCAAAACTTGGCAGTAATTTTTTTTTTCCTCTAGGAGAACATAAATGATATTGTGCAGGGGGAATATCATGTGATCAGAAAGCACTAAATTAGACTTGCGGTGTTGGGACAAGAATGGGTATAGCTGTCCCAGAGTTGTTGTGGATTTCACTGATCTGTGCTCTTTTTAGGAATCAGTGGTGCTTTGATTACAGAATTATTGGTTATTTGAAAAGAGGATACTTAAAATTGTTTATGCTAGAGAGCTCACAGCTTTTCACCTTTTAGAAGCTCCCTGACACCGTCCAGAGAAGCACTAAGTGTGGTTTTCATCTGTATGAATATGATTAACTTTCATCTAATGCTGGTGGTGTGGTTTCCAAATGCTTTTTTTGCCGGTTGTGTGTATGGCATTTTACTTTGACTTGGGGGTGGGGAAGGAGAACTGAGCAGCAGAGAGAAAGAACATTTTTTACACACCAAAGCAGATCTTTTAAGTCCCCGATTAAGACATTTGGAAAAAATCTACAGAGAGGAATAGCACAGAAAGAGTTCCTTTCCACTTCTCAATTCCCTCAGCAACTCGTTTTTGTCACACTCCCATGTGTTTTTTCCATGAGACAGAACAATTTCCAGCTATTGTGTGTAAGGTATTATGGGATCAGAGGCACTTAGCTATGGTATGTAGCGATATTAATGGGCATTAAAATACCTGAAATTTGCTGAGTGCTCTCAGATTTGATATCTGTGCTTATCTACATGAACAGTTGGTTTATGCAATTTTCAGGATGTGATGTCGCAGTAGCTGCAGCATATTATATCTTGGATTACAGAACATTTCTTTACTGTTTTCAGTTTCCTTGTTATTCACCTCAACACCACTCCCAGATTATTTTACGTGATTGTTACACAATAATGTCAGCATGTACCATAGCCTTCATCTGACCAAGAGAAATGACAATTATCTGCAGCACTGCAACCCACAGAAGAATAACATTTTGGAGGAATTAACATCTCGATCCAATATTTAAAAAGACTCCAAAACCTCCAGCAAAAACCTTAGAGAAGAACTGGCCAAGTTTTTTCAGCCTTTGCCTGCATTTGGTTATTTGAGGTGAGAGCAGAGGTGAGATGAGGCATGCTTCTGAAAAGGCTTTAGAAGAACAGGAAGTGGGGTAGAAAATGGAAGGAACATGCCCAACCGCCATGTACAGGTGGAGGTAGATGAGCTGGTGTAAAAAGATCTCAGTAGTGATTTTTAAAGAACAAATGAGAGAGATACTTTTTGTCCTAAGAAATCTTGACATGCTAATAGGAAGCTGTCTCCTTCTTCACAGGATTCCTAAGAGTAGGAAGATTGCTGCATTTGGTCAAAAAAAACACAAAAAGACCATCTGCTCCAGTACCATACTCTGGAAAACTGTCAATATACAACTACCCAAGGAAGAGTAAGAATGAGGCAAAAATGTGTGATATTACCACTAAATATTCTCCCAACCTACAGTTCCTTTCAATGCAGTCATCTCCTGGGTTCGATGTCGTTTCAGTAGCATACCTAGTAACTCGCCCTTCCATGGGCTTGTCAAGACCCCTTCAATCCTTGTAAACATTTCACATCCTTCAGCAAGGATTTCCACAGGTCTCACCTGTGAGGTGAAGAAGTTTCTTTTCAACCTGGTTCCTACTAGATTCGTTTTATGCCTCCTACTTCTTGTAACTGGAAGAAACAGTGAACAACTGATCTCTATCCACCACCTCCATGTCACTCAAAGCTTGTAGACATCTGTTAGGCCCTAAATTGTTTCTGTTACAGACCAAAGAGTCCTAGCTTACGTGGTTATTTCAGGCACTTAAACCATTCCATACATTTGGTTATCCTTGTTGCCCCTGTTTGAACCTCTTGGTAATGGCCTCCTGGAAAATCCTCTTGAATATACCACATCTACTCTGTCCAAACCCTCAGGTGTCCCCCCTCCTTGACTTTCTCCCCTGGAACCTTTGGACAGAGCACGCAAATGGGAGAAGGAAAAACGTGTATCTGTGAGTATAGTTTTGAGTTTGCTGCAGGGTAGCTGATTAGCAGTGTTTTTTAGAGGCAAAGGCAGTAGCTCCAAGCTCCTGCAGGCACAAGAGCACAGAGGCAGGTTGAACTCCTGTGTGTTGGGTGAGGCAGCAGAAGGCAAATACACTTGTTCCTCCTCCTTTGCAAGAACTCAGTAGGCATGAGAGCTGCTGCCTCTTTGCTGAGACTTACCAACTATTTGTTGACTTCCCAAAGGTACTTGGAATGCATTTGCTTAAAGATGTGTCCATATGGCATACCTGGCCTGTTCTGAACATGGTTTGGAGAAGTTAGTTTGGAGAAACATGTGCAATACCAATTAATTGTCTTAGGTCAGAGTCCTCAGCTTAAGAGCTACAATTGCTCTGTGCCTCCTAGTGCTGGCCTGAGTTTATGAGAAATGTTTTCCACTGCTTTTTTTTGTTCTTTTTTTTCTCTTATCCTTTTGTCCTAATTATATTTATGCCTTTCCCCTATTTGGTACAGCTTCTGACACGATAGAAATTACTAGGATTGACACACATTTCTTAGCACAAAATGAAGTCACCCCTCTTAATGATGAACATTAGAAACCTATATTCACCTCCTGATTGCCTTTCTCAAAAAAAAAACCTGGCAAAAAATTTTTCCCCTTGGGTGATGACCAGGTTCAGTAGTCACGGCAATACCTGCTCAACTGTTTCTAATCCATTGCACACACAGAGGAAATTAAATGAGCCTGCCCACGACACTGGGCTGATGACAGATGCCTCAGAAGGACAAGATATATTGGTAATTCTCAAGAAACCTTCATCCTGCTTCGAACTAATTTTTCATCATCTTTTATTGATACAAATAATGCCAGGATAGTAGAAATGGAAAAGATTGCTAGAGTGGGAAGAATATCAGGTTATTTTTCCAGTTTGCGTTACACATGTGGTACACATTCTGGTTTCTGTTACAAATGTGACCACATTTTCAGCAAGGCTTGTAAATGTATCTTGGCCCCCTACTACAACTGCCTATTGACTAGACTCTATGCAAAAGCCTCTAGGACAGGGATCAACAGGGAGAGTTTGGGTGGGTCTTTCACACGTCACCCAAGGCACATAAAATGCTTAAACAAGAAAATTATTTTAAAAACTTTAACAAAATGGATGAATTACATAAATGAGGAGAGGTACAATACTTGAATCTGCATGTATTTTTTTCTATTTTAACCAACTTGATTATAGATTGACAATCTCAAACCTAGAGGATATTAAAATGTGTATTTTGACATCTCATACTTCAATAGACAGCTCATGTAACTAATATTCAGAAAACGTTATGTACCAGCACTGGGAATGTGTTATTCATCTCACTGTCATCTGCAAACAAATTGAATACAATCTTGAATTAAAAAAAGTTGTGTCTTACTGAGACCACGACTGTGCAATGGGCTCCAGACAGAGAGAACAGTGCTGCTGCACAAAACTTATGACAGGACCCTGGCTTTAAAGAACAGTTTCGTTTTCTGTCCAGTTCCTTCCTGGCACTGCCAGGAGGGCTCTTGACTGGGGTGGCCAGTTTGGTTTCACAGTGCAGATATATACTGAGACCCGAGGAACTGAACAGAGATGGTGAAACAGCTGTCAATTGTTTAACTACTTTCTATTGCTAATAGTGACCCAGGGGTGAATGGCTTCATATCACGTTACCAAATCCTTGAAGCTCTGGGAACGTTTGTTTTTAAACTTCGTTTTAGTAGTGGAATTTACATGCCTGGCTTGGCTACTTCAATAAAATAAAAAGAATAATACAGCTCCTACTTCCACAGGGAGGTGTGCTTATCCTGAGGAATTTGCTGGTCAGTTTGAATGGATTTTATAGTGTATGTGAAAAGATACCACTGGCTTCTAATGCTCCTGTGTTTGGCTGTCTTTTCATCTGCATCATAAATCTATCTATTTTGTTAAATACTTGCTAAAAACAAAGTCACTAAACCGGGCAAAAAGAACATACACTTTGGAGGCAAAGTCTAGCGATGATACCACAGTTCACCTTTTACTACTACTTAGTTCAATCTTTCCAACACAAATTTGAACTTCAAATGAAAAAAAAAAAAAGAAAGAAAAACTCTTCTGAACTACATGTAGAAGTCTTCACTTGCTTACAGTAAGATTAATCAAGTTGCCTTATTGGTTGAGCTTTTTGTGCATTCAGTAGGACTGCACATTGTTCAACTTTTTTAAAAAACTATTTTAAGTTCCATTAAAATTGTCCCCTAAAGGAAAATACAAACCTTCACTCATTTCAGAGCACGGTGAAGCCCCTAAAACTTCTCCCCCGCCCCGTATAATGGCAGCTTCTCTTTCTACAAGGACACTAGAACTTGTTTTTTTCCCCAATGTAGCATCCTTCCTATAGCTAGCACAGACTTACACTATCTATTGCAAGAAAGCGCCGGAGCATGCTACAACTGAAACAAGCAAACAAACAGCCCAGCAGCGGGAAGAAAAGCCCGAAGACGCACATACAAGCCGGTTCCTGCTTAGCGGCGCTGTGGAAGGTTAGCGGAGGGAGCGCGGCTGCGGTGCCGCTGCGGACGCGCTGCCCCTGAGGGGCGGAGAGGGGCGGCGGGCGGACTTACCCGGCGTAGCGGCCGCGGTGGCCGCGGAGCGGCAGCGCAGCCTGGAGGCAGAGCAGACAAAGGGGCAGAAGCGCGGCGGGCCGCCCGCCGAGCGGCATGGTGCGGGGCCGCGCCGCCACC
>VYZW01017011.1:91127-104362 GCA_013401315.1 Balaeniceps rex | reverse complement strand
GCCGCCGCCCTGCCCCGCAGGGTGGGGCGGGGGCTGGCGAGGGCCGGGCGGCGGCGAGCAGCCCCCCGCGGGCACGGCGGCTCCGTCGGGACTGCCGGGAAGAGGGGTGCCGCGGGGTGGGTTGCGCCTGCAGGTGCTGTGCCAGGGCAGCCGGCCGAGGGGCGGTTAACGCGCGGTGAGTGGCATCGGGGGGTGATTATCACGGTGATTTTCCCGGTTGGGCAGAAGAGGCGAGCTTGACGAGAGGGCAGAGATACGCTTACACGAAACATAAGCGGTGGAGAGCCCATTAGGAGCCACGAAGGGAGGAGGAAGTGGAATTTCAAGTTACCGGTGTTGCCAAAAATCTTGGGCCTGAGGAGTGGGAAGGGGAAGAGAGACTGCCATAATAAAATAAAAAGTCAGCATTTTTTTGAAAACCGGGGGTTTGCTGTCTCTTTTCCACACTGGTGAGGGTGAAAGATCCGCGTAAAGGTAAGTCACTGGAGCACTGGGAATAGCAAGGAAAATGGGGAGCATTTTGTTGCAAATAATTGTCCTTTATAGAAAACGTGGAGTACTTGTTAAAGAAAAAAGTTGGTAAAAATATAATGCCAGTATGGAATAAATTGATAGCCCCTTCAATGCTTTTATGTTGACTTTCATAAAAAGGAGCAAAAAGTGCTTCAAAACCAACTGATTCGCAGCCTCTCTTGAGAGCAAAAAGTACGAGCGGGCTGTAGACAAAACCAGCTGACATTTGAACATGTGTGAGAACTACTGCAAATCCCCGTTAATGTTTCAGAGACACAGGGAGCTTTCTGAAAAAGGACTGTATTTAACCACACAGACTTCATGTTCTATGGCTGAAAGGCAAATGAACATTTCCCTTTGTCTCTTTTCCCTACTGGCACCAAATCTGACACAAGTTGTGTGATAGAGTCTGGAGATGGAAAAGACTTGGTCCGGGGCAGGATTATTCCCTTCTGTTTGATTACTGGCGTTCTCTCCCTTGAGCTGCCTGTCCCCTCATAGCATACCCTGCTTAAAATCTCAGATTCATTTCTGGTGAGGCTACGCAGAGATGAATTTGTGTGTGTGTGTGCTTATACACAGATGTGCGTCCAGCGTGAGATATTGTACATCTCTTGTTGAAAACACTTTCCATTTACTACATGCAAACCCCCAAACCTTTTCTGCAAATCTTAAGTCTTGTAATAAATGCAACTTTAACTTTACAGACACCTATTTAATAGAAGCTCTACTGTTTCTTCAGAGGTGACTTCAAAGGTAAAGTCAGCTGTTGTGAAGTTGAGTTAGTAACTGACTTTTGGAGGGCATGAGTATGATATTGGAACAAAACCCACTCCTTTATTTCACATACTGTTACTGGTTACTTTTCTTACTATGTATCCTTGCTGCAGCTGAAGTGCATCAGTTAATACACCAATTTATTAAAATGTTTGCAAAATGTAGTTTGGCTATTATTCTAAAATATTTGCTTTCAGGATGAAAACCTGGCTCTATTAGAGTTAGGAAGAATTTTACTATTGGCTTCTATTTGAAAAATAGTTTGGCTATTATTCTAAAATTTTTGCATTCAAGAGGAAAACTTGGCTCCATTTGAGTTAGGGAGAATTTTATTACGGGCTTCTGTGGCTCTAGATCTCAGTCTTAAATCTTGTCTTTCTGCAACACTCCCTGAAAGTAAAATGCAAGAAGATATGAGAAAGAAAGGGAGTTCAAGCACCAAAACCAAATAGTGAAGATAAGTAACAGAATGTGGAATAAACACTCAAAGAAAGGTATTGCTATCTTTGTTAATACGTACTACTACTGCCTGTTTAAAATAAATTAAAAAAAAAAATCTAAAAATACACCTTTAGAGCCATGGAGAAGCTGGAGAGCGAAATAGCTCAAAAATATCAAAAAGGGCTTTAACAGGGGTAGGGATAGTGACGGGGATACAGATCCCTCAGTGTCTCTCTGATCCATCAGTTTAAATCATAGTAGGTGATGGGGCAGACTGGAGGGAGGGCTGGAACTCTGTCATGCTGGCAGCTAGGAAAGGATTAAAACACTGTAGTCGAGCCTGGAAGTTAGGCATGTGGTAAGCCTACTTTCCTGACAAGATAGGGCTATAAAACTTGCACCCAGCTAAGCAAAGGATTTGGGAGGAAGAAGGTAAGAGTTTCTTTTCCTTCACTTCTTGGAGCTGAAAAGAGGAATTGCCAACACCAAGGGTTCTGGTGTGCAGCTTTGACTTGGAGGTGATGAGAGCCTGTGAAGGAACAGGAGAGAGAAGAACTGAGATATGGTTTCCCTCTTAATGAATCAAGGTGTGGGATTTATCACAGCATCCCACACTTTACAAGGAACACAGGCTGCCGAAACAGAGGCGATTCTACATGGCATGAAAATGAGAAAGGCTTCATGTAAAGATAGTGGGCAGGCAGCCTACATTTGGTACCTGAGCTTGAGAACATGCCATTTATTGAGAAGCCTGTAATTGCACAGAAGAGCAGAAAAAGGGAAATAGTTTCTTATAAGCATGTTTTATACCTTTGAGCTGTCCCAACTCTCACCTTCATGAGAAGGTTGCATTAGCTTGAATTAAACAATCCTTGCTGTACATTTGTTAGAGCCATAACAGTTCAGAAACAAGGTTTACATTGTTGTAGTTTCATTCATGCCGGTTAATAGTAAATTGGAATAAACATGTTCATGCTGGGATTTGCACTGCTATAACTCATTAAAAAAGATTGAAGTTGATGAAGTGCAATGCCCTTTTCAAGATCTGCTCTCCATTTCTTTTAACTCACACAGAGACCTTGACGGATGAAGGACAGTAAAAGTGGCCCTGTGATACTGTGCTAGATTAAGTTTGGGGTCTAAAAGAACAGGAAAGCAATATAATCCATGCATGAGTGCCACGGCCGAGTTAACTTTAACAACTCTGTAGTCAGGAGAGTTACTGTAGCAACAGAGAGCTGATAACCTGAGCACTTACCCACTCCTAGGGTTGGTTATTCAAGTTGTGCTGAGCTTTGTACTGTCAGGGACCGGCTGCTGTTGGTACCTGACCTAGTCTGAACTTCGTTGGAGTACCAGGCTGCTGCAGAGGCAAGACACTTAGGGTGCCTGTGCTTCTCTGTGTAGGTTTCCTACCTTTCCCTGAGTCCTTCCCCATCCGCACACCCATCTCCTTTAAGTTTCTTCAGCCTCCTCCTCAGCCTGCTAACACAGCTCTGTGGTCCTTCTTCCTGGGTCTGCTGACAACTGGTACTTGGGAAGGTGTCACCATCACCCTGCCCTTGCTGTGGCCTCAGACATGGCAGCACAGGAAAGAATAAATGATCAGCTAGTTTTGTAGCAATGAACCAGTGCTGAACATTGCCTTGGAGGGTATTCAGATGTAATTAGCTTTCTAAAATGAATTACAAGTGTCTTTAAAAGGGATGAGTTTTGCAATTAAGAATCTTGACATTCTGTCTTCAGCTTACTTGGGGATGCTGCATTACTATAACTGAGTCATTTTATTTGGACTTGCGTCAATGGCACTGAACTGTTATAAAATGGTTCAAGTGAAAGAATGGAACTCTTTCACTTAAAGTATTTGTCTTCTGTTCTGCTGTTATTCTGCAGGAGGACAGGAACACAGGTTAAATACTTTTTTCTGTTTTGTAGAAATGAGAGACATTTAAATATGGGTATGCTTTAGAAGCAGCTAAAGGAAATAAGATGTGTAACAGACAAATCATCAACAGATCAACCCCCCATAGGAGTCTTTAGAAACCATACTGGTAGATAACATCAGATGACAGTATTACAAACCTGATGATTTCTGTTCCTTAGCATGGTTTTAGTCTTGGAAAGACTGCTATACTTGCATTCATAGCTTTCTTTATACACATGGAATTCCTTCTTAAAAACTACCCATAGGAGAAAAAAAATTCTTTGAAGGATCTGCGGCAGGCAACATTGTGAAGGAAAGCTTGTTCTGTCTTGAGATTCTGCCTTAAGACACGCATGGCCACTTGGTTTTAAACTTCTGTCCAAGAGTTCTGAAAAAAAGCATTGCTCATGACAATTCTGCAAAACTTCTTTTATTTTTCTAAGTGAGAGGTGTATATAACTGGATAAACAAATTGCAGTGTGACTATATGTAGACTTTGTCTCAGATGTCTCTTTACCGCTGCTAGCACTCATAGAGAAACAACATCAAAAAAGATTTCCTATATCTGAACCAACAGGATTTTTATTTGAGTGAAAATAGTCTTTCATTAGGCAAGAGATTTCTCTAGCTTTTCTGTTCTGGTGAAAATTTCAGACTGGGAAATATGAGGATGGCAATTTAAAAATTTCTTGCACCTCCTACACAAATCATGTGTATTTACTTTCTGTACAAATGATTTGTGTCTAGTAACACATTGAACTTGTATTGCATATTCCTCTAGCCCTCTCTGAGTTTCAGTACTTTATAGTCATTAAAGATCTCAGCCTTCCTCTAACATCATGTAACCAGTATTTTGGAGTTGTTTTGCAGATGGGGGTACCAAGATATGGGGAGGCTGAATAATTTGTCCCAGGAGAAAGAGCAAGTCTTTGGCAACTGTAAGTCTAGCATTTGGGTCTCCTGACAATAAGCACTGGAACATAGGCCATTAGTGAATTTGTATTAGATTGTATTTTAATCTAAAAGGCAAACATATTAGTTCCTAGACTCTCAAACTTGTCTGAGCATACTCAGGCTTAGATACAGTTTCACTTCTTTTACTCCAAGGGGAGTGGCATATTCACAATGAAAGATTATGTTCAGTATCTAGTTTTAATATACACGTTATTTGCAGTCATTGGATACCCAGTAATGATTTTTTATAATGTTGAGAAGAAAGAAAAAATAATAACAATGTTTATTGAAGCACTGTGAGAAATCTAAGTGACCAGTGAACTGTGTTTATAACTGCTCTATAGTAGCTACTGTGCACAAAAGATGACAGGTGCCAAGGTTTTATTTATATCAACTAGCAATTACCATATGTGCACATATGAAAATATTTAGAAGGAAAAGGTACTTTTGAAAGAGTAAGTTCAGTACAATAGTGTGCTGTGTGACTCCCCAGACAACTCCCAGCTGCAGATGTTCTGCAGTGGACTGTCATTATATCTTCTGGGAGGAAAGGGAACATTACGTGGAATATCATACTGGACGTAGGTGAAACAGAAGCTACTGAGCTGTTAATTTATCTGTCAGCTACACTGGCATGAAAAGTGTCTTTCCTCCTCCTCCCTTTCTCGCCCTTAACATTGCCTGATAATTATCAGGTCATTTTACCATCTGTGCCTGGAACGATATTGTGATTGTCCTCCTTCAAATTTGGATGCCTCAATAGCTTGAAACTATATATAATTAGGTAGTGCATACTTCGGAACTCTATGCAACTTGAATACTGAAGAATGCTGAAAAGACTGGAAAACATGAATGATGAAAAATACTGATATTACAGGATTCTGTTGTTCCATTTCTGAAATGTTAAAAAGCCAGGGAATAAAGTCTAGATCTGGTGAAATATGTCAGAAAAGAGAACAGAGGAGGAAAACAAGAGGAACCCCAAAAGCATATTTAATGCAAACATCCTTGTGTCTTACAAGCAGGCAGCACTACAGTGAGACAATACCATCTGTCTGTCAGCAACTTTTCAAAAAAACTGGATGCATGTGAGCTTGGCCATGAGAGGAAATTATTTCACTTGGGAGACAGAGAACTGCCAGGGCCCCAAGGGCACTGCCAGCCCTGCCTGCCCCTGCCCATGGCCCAGAGCTTCCCTCACCCTGCCCACGGCCCAGGGCCCCATGTCAGCCCCTGCCCCAGTGACCGGTCTGCAGCTCCCCACAGCCCTGCCCTGCCCGGCCATGGGCCCCACCAAGCCAGACTGACCTGCGGGCCCACGTCCTGGCCTGGCTTGGGCCTGTTCCCGTCCCCAGGGAGGTGCCCAACACCTGTGGCTGGGGCTGCTCCCAGTGCCCCTGGCTGCCCTGCAGTGCCCTGCCACCCCGGGGAGCCCCTAATGCTCCCAGCCCACAGGGAGGTGCCGGCTTTTGCTGCTCCCTGACATAAACTTGATGTTTATCTTCTCCATCTTGGTAGTTGAAGCAGTGAACATACGCATAGCCTTGCAGTTCAAATCAGAGGCGAGTGGTTACAAAACCAGAAGAGGCAGGGTGGCAGAAGCTTGCGGGTACCAGAAGTTGCAGCGTAGTCATAAATATGAAAATGCGATGCCAAAAAAATAATCTGAACTCAACCCCCCATATTTCTGATTAACACTCTGCTTGAATTTCCAGCCATTGAGTTAATTTGACAAATATTCCACTGACTTAACAAGAGCTGACTTCACATAATTTTGGTTCAGGAAAGAATTTCTTCATGAGAATTTCATCATTTCATCATCTGGTGGAAGTTGTGGGATCCAGAAATTTGCACTGAAAGATTAGAATATGCCTAAAAAGTTACCTGTAGTAATCTTCTGTTTTTCTTATTATGTATTCTTTCCATTCAAAAATTTTAAAGGACAACCTGTAAAATTGTTTCTAACTCTTTACTAAGAGAAAGGATTGAAAATGATTTGTAGAAAGAAAGAAAAAATTGCTAAAGATGCTCATTAATATTTTCCTCCAGGGCAGGCCAAGAGTCGTTTTCACCTGACATCTGTGTTGGTAATGCTGTTTCACACAGCGTTACAGTGCAGGAAGGACACGTGATATATTTAAAGAACATTTTTGATGACATTTTAGCTTTTTCTCTCTGCTGTTGATAGGGAGAGTTATGTGAGTGTGATGTCTAAGCTAGACCTTATAGTACGTGATCTGAATGCAGTATTTCTTCATTAGATAAAGTACCTAGTGTTTGATAACTTGGGTAGCAGTAGTCTTCATCACTCATTGCTCTCTTAAACAAGGTGATTTCAGGCATGACAGCAAATGGCTGGGACACAGGAGTGCAAATTTTTTTCACTTTATTTTTACTTGGATTGATTAAACTTCCCTGCATAAGCAAATGACACCCCCTGCTCACCCCCCACAAATGTAAAAATGTACTTGTCTCTTGATAGGCTGTTTCACTGTTGGAGAAACAAGAAAAAAACCCTGAAATCAATACATAAAAAAAGTTTTTCAGCTGCTGTGTTACTGTCCACAAATGTAAACACATGAAAACACTTAGCAGTAACAGCCAAGCAGAGTAGAAGATACCTTTACCCCTCAGGAGCCTGTTAAACTATCTTTCACTTCTCTGAGTAGTCAGTCAGTGGATGGCAACTAGTTACCTCTATAAGTGATGCCTTTCTCTGCTGTTTCTTAACACTGTTAAAAGTGTTTCACATATCATCCTTCAATCTCTGTGTGACTGTAGAAGTGGGATAATCCTTTATGATAACGTTTAACCCAGGTATACGTGAAGCTTAAGTATAGTAGGTAAGTTCAGGTGAAAAAAATCAGTTCAGATTCAATTATCAATTCAATTATTCAATTATCAATTCAACTGTCTTGCTAAACTTTAAAAGTTGTTTTGTTTTTTCCCAGCCCAGCTGGTGTCCTGCTTTCCTGCCCACAACATGCACCTGACATACCAGACAAGCAATGAACATTTTTGAACCTGGGCTCCATAGAGTGAAAACTCTCCTTATTCTAAGACACCAAGCAAGAAGAGCTGTGGGACCTTTTCCCTGGGAATGAATTATAGTTTGCTGCCCTCTATTAGTGCAAAGCTTAGTTGTGAAGATGCGTATGAACTCTCAGGGATAGTCTATCCAAGTAACCTCTTTATTAATATGGAAATATTTTGGCAGAATCCCATTTTGCTTCCTGTGACGCAGTTATCACTGGGGATAAACAAGTGACTGCAGCTGAGAATACTGTTGTTTCCAAGAAAATGGAAAATAAGTCTGTATGTACTTTGGTCAAATTTTGTCAAATTGGTTGATATATCTGATAGTCAGAATTAGACAATCCATGTACCATGGAAACTGTTTCCACAGCGAAAATCTCTTACCTCAGAGACAGTTCTCTCTGGATTAAATCCAAGGATTCAGATTGATAATCTAGAGCTTTCTCTAGATTATCAGGAAGGTCAGTATTTAAGAGGAATTTACCATACAGCTATCTGAAGTTTGTACCATCCCACTGCTAGAATATATTCTTACCCTCCAGAGCAAGAGAAGTGCCATGTTTCCTTCCATTCCACACATCTTTGGTGTTCAAAATGCCATCGGGTGGTTTAGAGGCAGTTGTACATCCTGTCAATATTCTCAGTTACCTGCCAGAAATACAGATAATTGATGGCATCCCCCTGTAGATGTCATGGTTTAACCCCAGCCGGCAACTAAGCACCACACAGCCTCTCGCTCACTTTCCCCCAGTGGGATGGGGGAGAGAATCGGAAGGGTAAAAGTGAGAAAACTAGTGGGTTGAGATAAAGACAGTTTAACAAGTAAAGCGAAAGTGGCGCACGCAAGCACAGCAAAACAAGGAATTCATTCACTACTTCCCATCAGCAGGCAGGCATTCAGCCATCTCCAGGAAAGCAGGGCTCTATCACGCCTAACAGTTACTTGGGAAGACAAAGCACCATCACTCCGATTGTCCCCCCTTCCTTCTTCTTCCCCCAGCTTTATATGCTGAGCATGACGTCATATGGTATGGAATATCCCTTGGGTCAGTTGGGGTCAGCTGTCCCGGCTGTGTCCCCTCCCAACTTCTTGTGCACCCCCCAGCCTACTCGCTAGCGGGGTGGTGTGAGAAGCAGAAAAGGCCTTGACTCTGTGTAAGCACTGCTCAGCAGTAACGAAAACATCCCTGTATTATCAACACTGTTTTCAGCACAGACTCAAAGCGTAGCCCCATACTAGCTACTATGAAGAAAATTAACTCTATCCCAGCCAAGACCAGCACATTAGAACAGCTGTAATACAATCTTCCTCTGTAACGCCTCAAAAAGACCAGTTACTCTACTGTACAGAAACTACTTTTAACCCATGGAGCGAGGGTGGAGAGAGTAAAAAGCATATCAGTAAGGTCTTTCACATTAAATACACTGTTACCTGTTTGAAAGCTGATTAAGAATCTTGAATACTTGCAAATCAACATATTAACAAAGCCCAGGAAGGGCACTGGTTGGAATTTGTTAAAGGCTACATGAAAAAGATGTGTTATTTCCTAAACACTACTCTAATATATGGAAATAAAAACTGTATTGAATTGAGTGTTCTTTGAGAAGAAGTTATTTCATGGCCTGAAGACACAATTCAACAATTTCTATTTCCCAGGAAATAGGACAGCACTGGCTAAAAGCCCATCCTGGTTCAGTAGTGAAATAGGTGCAGCAATTTAAAGAAAAAAAAAGCAATATGCAACAAGAAAAAAAGAAGAAATATATACCAGTGGATACACATATTCTACACTTTACAAATTCTGAATTATAAGAGGATCTAAAACCATCAGGAAGAAAGTAATGACTGGCAAGCCTAAGAACAAAAGGGTTTAAATACATTGGGTACAGTGTAAATCCTAGCAATGGCAAAGAGCCACTGCTTGATGCGTGAATTGTTAATAATAAAGCAGAAATAGCAGAAGTGTTCAATAGGAAAATCTGTTCTGTATTTGGAAAGAAGCAAGAAGCAACATTATATCCTTATACCGCAAGAGAATTGGGAAGTCATTTCAGCAGTAATCAAGGAAGAACATGAACAATATCTAACAAGGGATAAAAAAATACTAATCAGCATGGCCAGAGAAGCTGTATCCTGGCCCCTCATGATTTTAGATAAATATTGGATTTCTGAAAAGTTTCTAGAAAAGTCAAATACTGTTCCAGATTATATGTTACAAAGGCAAGGTGGCAGATCCAGGTAAGCATAAGCTTGTTGGCCTGACACAAATCCTAGGGAAGACAGTGGAGTGGTTTATACAGGGTGCAATTAGAAAAAAAATCTGAGGGTTGGAGTGGAAGTAATGCTAGTCAGTATGGTTTGTGAAAAAAGATACCGGAAAAGATTTAAATCAAGTATGCTTGACATTTGTTCACAAAGTATAAGCTACCCCTCTGGGAGTTGTGTTGATTGCCATATAGGTGCAATATATTCAGACTTTTGAGAAGTACAATACATGATTTCATATTGCCTGATGTTCTGATTAGCACAAACCAAGAATAGCTCTACGCAATATCAATACAGTGCAAATTCACAGCTTAAGAAATAGCTGATACATAAACACAGGAAGTGGTGGTTATTAGGAAATTGTAATTAATGGGAACCATCTAAGCCAGGCTCCATAGATACAAGTATTAAGCCTGATCTAGGACTTTCATTTGTAATTTGGAAGTAAATGTAAAATCACTACTGGAAGGCATTTACTTACAAACCAAACCTAACCAGTGCACTAAGCAGAGGAGCAATGAGTTATAGAGAATCATGTGGGCAGCTTAAGTTCAGGATGATCTGCTTTTCCTATTTGTAAATGGATAATTTATAACATCTGAGAAGTATCCTGTATTTGATAGGATCCACAATAAATGTAGAAGGGACCATCAGCTGAAGTGGTTTAGTAGGAGACTGGGACTAGTCCCGTTTCTACTACCAGGGAATAGTTGACTTCCTAATCACCCACTACACATAAAATACCAATATGAAAGCAAAATTACTAGATGACAAAAGAAACCCAAATCTATTTATGGGTATTTACCGTGCTGTTGGGAGACAGTGGCTAAACTCTGGGGCCAGGGTCTGAGGGACTTAACTTTTTGACTGGACCTTGCTGCTAGCCTGCTGATGACCCTGCACAAATTACATCACCTTCCTCAGCTTAAGTTTCTCTGCCTAGAAAAGAGGCACCATTTTCAAAGAGTGCTTAATGAAAAGTGAAAAGTGTCAGCTAGTCTTACTGGCTCTGTATTATCTTAACTACAGCCTTGTGTGATGGATGTAGCTAGTAACTGCTCTAAAACATACTTCTGATAAAGAAACAGACTGACAAAACACTTGATGAATGCAAAAGTGAGGATGTCTTTTGGAGTCTTGTACTCTTCCAAGCATTCAATGATGTTCAAAGTTCAAAGAATCAGGATGAAAATATATCACCACAACTTACTGTGCTGTTTTTGCAGAGTAGCCCCATATAGCTGTAGAGACATACTCTAGCTAGTGCAGATCACTTGTGGCATGAGATAGGTAATTGCAGATGAAGCTTCAGCATCTTCTTTTTGCAGTTGACCAGGAACTACTTACTTTGACCACTGAAACTTCTCAGTAAAAATGCCACATTCCCTTCTTTACAATCTCTTTCATATTAAACATGTGTGGCTATGCACTTCTCCTGCTTGTCCTGAGGTTTGCTTGCAAGTGACAGCAACACCTCTAGAAAATCATGAAAACTGACAGAACCAATCCTATCAAGAATTATTATTTTTTAAAAATAAACCTGTAAAAAAAGATTTCCCACCCATAAGGCATACCTGATATTTCTCATTTTCCAGCTTTCCTGCAGCACATCAGCCTCAAGGGCTTGAAGAGCTGGAGGAGACACTGCCTATTTGCAAGTCCTGTGCTAAAGCAAGAGCTGCTGTAAGGGGTGAGTGGCTCCCTGCAGCCCAAAGAACCTATCAGCTCTGTAGGAAGGCTGTCATAGTACCTCTGTCCCTCTCAGAAAACATGACACTGTGTGACAAATCACGAGGGATACTTGTAAGAAATGCATTAAGAAGCCCCTTTTCACTGATAACACTGAAGATTCCTGTCCAAAACTAATGAAGGTTTAAGCCAGAGACTATGAAGAATGAACTTTTAGAAGGGAGCAAAGGGTGGGTACAAACCTATTTAAAGTGCTTATCAGAACCTCAGTCCCTCTAGTCCAGCTTAATTCCTTTAGCTGCACCAAGTAGCACTTTAGTAGAAGATACAAAAAGCCTTTACGTGGTGTGGAATAGTCTGTCTCTCCCATTAGGTTTCATCCTGATCTCTCTTTCTAACAAACATGGACTCTGAGGTTTGAGGTTTCACAGCTTTCTTACATGTAATTTAGTTTCTAAATACACCACCATCTTCTAATCACATCTGGGAAAACTTCACTGGGGTTTGAAATTTGTAGAATCAGTTCCACCATTTTTTTAACCCATCTAATTACTGAGATTATATTTGTGTGTTTGAACAGATAGTCATTCTCTAAGGAACATCTTAGCTTTAAAAATGTAAAAGTCTGTTCTGCTTTATTTCAGAATCCTTACTATATCTTTCAATTTGACTTTATTACCTGCTTTACAAAACGGCAGGCATTTGTTTTTTAAACTGATTTATTAAGAAGGCTGCTCTGACCCACTGGAAATAATTTACTTCTATCTCCTGCCATCTAGTGTCAGAAATAACACACTTGCACCTCCTACAGCTGACACATGCTCTTGCAACTTTAAACTGTGCATGACAAAAACCATAAAATATCGTGGAGTTATTTTTTTGTCAGTGTTTAGCACCTTAGCATGATAAAAATAACGGTGTATATATGTTTGTATATATGACAAAAGACCTTTTCTGTATTTATTGATTCCGATGTATGCACTAAAACCTTGCTTTCAGTCTTTGGGATCTGTTTGGCATTGAAACAAGGTGCAGGTTCGTACCTGAGCATAGTGTAGTTTAAGAAAACCCAATATGATCAATGAAGTAAGCATGCATATTTTTGTGTATATTTTGGGGGGTAATACACAATATATTAACCAGTGGTCAGTAAATCATACTTTGCTAACTTCTTCACTGACTTTGTGGTGTCTTGAGGCAGCCTGTTATTGCGGCAGCCTGGGTGAAGGTTTTGGAAGGCTTCCACATCAGCTCCTAGTAGATCGGCTCCCTCACTGAAAGATTGGGCTGCCATAAAGAAAGGGAGGCAGGTAGGACCTTCCTGAGGCACTTCAGTATGGCTGATGCTCCTTTTAGAGTGAAGTGAATCCTGTTAGAATTTCCCGTCCTTCGGTCTCTTCATTCACACTGCTTGTCCATTCGTTTCCAGGTCTTCTAGTTATCTACGACTACATCTTCCTCTTTTTCTTCTTCCTCATTCTTTGCAGTGGTTCCTTTGCAGATTCCTTTCAAGTTCCTCTCTCTTTTATCCTAGCTGCCTTTTCCAGTTACCTTCTGAACTCTCACCCTCAGGTGATTACATTCCTTCAACACAGCAGTTTCTCCCTTTCTTTCCTCTCCCCTCCCATTTAATTC
>VYZW01017011.1:48752-82902 GCA_013401315.1 Balaeniceps rex | reverse complement strand
CAAGACTGTCTAAAGACAGACTAGGAGCAGCACTGTAGGAGAAACAAGACCACCACTGTCTGATATTTCTAGCCTGTGACTCTTTTAGGTGCTCTTTATTCTCTACTTGCCACATAGCTATACTTTGAACCAAGCTGCAAATGGATAAACACATGTGCGTTCAAATTAAACTTCAAAATTACAAAGACCATTGAAAATGGAAGTAGGATGATCTCTCCCTTGATATATTCCGTCGGTCTAGCAGCAGGCAGACTGAACTCTGATACCTTCTGCATGTTCTGCCCAACTTGTTTACATAAAGTAAAATTCACAGTGACCTATTAGTTATATAGACAGTGTCTGGCATTTAGAAACAGGATATGTCTCTTGGATAAATTCCATGGAAAAGGCATAGTGAGCTTTTGACAAGGCACCACTAAATCTTTTGCTTAATTTCCAAGCACCTGCAGATAAATCTATTTCCCTTAAATTAGAATGATGGCAAATGAGAGTACTTAGCACCTAATTTAGCCTATGTATAATTAAGTCCCTGGTTAATTTTAAGCAGAAGGCTGGTTTCAGTTCAGTTGTATACATGCAATTTATTTGCTACATTCAGATTTTAGCACATGAGAAATGTTGGTAAAAAAAAAGTTTTTCTGGAATTGCAATAATCACCTCTAGCTCTGGCAATCATTTTTTTCTCGAACAGTATTTAGTAGTCCTGTGACAGTGGAAAGAAAATCCTCAAAACCAAAGGAAACAAAATGCCTATGCCTTTGGTTTATCTTTCTATGGGAAACACCATTTAATATAACTATATAGTCTCTAAACTATAGGACTTTTACAGGAACCGTGGACCTTGAAATTCTAACTTAAGAAATATCAGTGTTGTGGGAACAGGACCTACCAGTTGTTTAAACAACTGTTTTGCCACATTGAAACACCACAGCATTTCTTAGCACCAGTTTAGTCTGTATAATTGGTTGCATATAATTTTTTTTCAGAAGAAATGGCACTACTGCTGAAGGTAAGGGATTTGCAGAGGAGATGTGAAATGCAATAGCAGAGAAAGGTAGGAATGGAAGAGATTTTTCAGAGGTCACTAATGCGTTGGCACCTTTGTAATCTTATCTTCTTTGATGGAAAGTGATGGAGCAGGTTTCAGCTTTGAACGTGATGAAAAATCAGTTTGCTAAGCTGTTTAATCAGTTCAAAGGATCTGACAAAGAGAACAAGCTAACAAACAGCTAGATGTTATCACATGCTGAATGCTTGTCAGAAAGAAAAAATTAAGCAATCAATGTATAAGAGATCTTAAGAATCAACTTGTTGAATGAATAGGATAAGCAGGAACGCAGATGAGGAAAAGTTGTCAAAAGTGTGCCATTTGCTTTACATTAGGTACGGCTGTGGAGATCACTGCAGTGGCATTAAAAATTTCCATTCCCCTGTAGCTAGCCAATTGTCTAGAAAGTTTAGATGAAATGCATGGAATATTACCAGATAGGATTATTAATTTGATCTGAAGGAAGGCTTTGTCTGAACGAACTCGTGGTGATCAAAATAACAGAAAAATCCCCTTTAGGCTGCTTCCAGTGAATTATAACCCAAAGAGGCCAAGATCACCTCTTTATAAGGAACCAATTAAACTTGTTTCTCACTCTGTAATGTATAATGGGCTATCATTTCAGCTGCTCGACAGCTGCAGTGTATCTTAACTCTGATGTATATGGGAAGTGTTCTAAGCATCATGGAAATATTTTAAGACAATCCCCTAAATGTAACCATTTTATATTCCTGTAAATCTTTTGCCATTATCATAAAATCACTCGGCTCACATCTAAAAATTCTTACATTCCATGGAGGACTAATACATCATGTGTACGTACATATCTTGCACTGCTTACTCGGAAGTAAGAGGTATTTGGATTCTATATCACTTCAGGTTTCTTCACGGGAAGCATTTAAGATGTGTGTGCATAGTTTGGAGAATCAGGATGTGCTAGCACGCCACCTAGGCTTGTATGGGTCAACTCCTGTGGACAATATCTGTGGGATCAGGATCTGGTCTACTATCTTTTAAACAATGTTTAACCACACTATTATATTTCCATCCAGTTTTGTCACTTATGTATCAGAAGTACTTGTGTTTCAAAATCAGTATATCCATTTTGTTTTCTGTAAGCTTTTTAATTTCTTTACCAGTAAGCACTTGCACTAGAAAAATACTGCTTTATAATATTAAAAAAAATATTGTAAGGCTTGGGAAATGCATCTCAGATATTTACCATAACCACAACACTATGAATAATATAGATGTCTAATTATGAAATGGCCACTGAGAGGTTTAATTAGCATATTTCACTTTAGTAGTGTAAAGCATTTTATTAATAAGCTTTTTATAGATCATACAATTTCTTTACATGACTCTCAAATTGATATTTTCTAAATTTTTGTTTGTTTGTTTGTTTTCCTCAAAATATATGGAAATTTTCATGCTATAATCATGATGGTCCAAGAATATTAGTTCTATTGGTAGAATTTGGTTATACTATTTGAGTCAAGATATTGTAATGACTAAGCTATTGCAGCTTAATATGAGGTTTATTGTGAATAAGTGATAGAGTGGAATAGTGTAAACCAGTAAGCTGCTACAAAGTAAAGGTAGCTGGGTGTGGGTCTCTGCAACAGGGGATCCCAACAGCGCCTGCAGTATAATTGTGGAATTAGTGAGTGCAGGCAGGCAGTGCTTTTCCTTCCTCCTTTCCCATGTTCCCTACCCAAGACTTAAGTTTACCTAGTTATATACCTCATATGCCCATAACCAGACATCAGATTTTTAAAATTTTTTTTTAGATGGTAATCATGTCAAAAGAGGTGTTATCTTGTTCTCTAACTCTTGTTGTTGCATTTCCCTGCTGCATGTGTTGGGCTGTCAGACTGAAATGGCAGTTGTTGTCAGGTAGGCCTGGGGAAATAACAAAATCACAGAGGAAGTTACAGGGACATCATACTCTGGGGTACGCCCAATAAAAAGTAACACCTTTCCCTACAAATTTCTCCTATAAGAGATTTGACAGTGTTATTCATTGAGAATTAAAATTTTATGGATCTGCAGAATTACGGAATATTTTTGAGCGGTCAAAAATAATGTAAAAAAACAAAAAAAATCCCACAAAGACCCTGTTGCTCTTCTTACTGGACAAAGTGCCTCTTAAAGAGTCTTTTACATTCTGTTAACTTAAGCCTCATAAAACTATTCACCCTAAGCTTCCACTGGGACTCTTCTAGAGGGAGATGCAGGATGACTAAAGTTGGTTTTGTGTTGAACTGTGTCCAAGAAAACTTCTCTTTCACTGCTGAACAGCAAGGGAGCTTGGAGACAGTAGTCTTCACAGGATAATTTTCGGTTTTAATCATAGAATTGTAGAATCATAGAAAGGTTTAGGTTGGAAGGGACCTTAAAGATCCATGGACAGGGATACCTTCCACTAGATTGGGTTGCTCAAAGCCTCATCCAGCCTGGCCTTGAACACTTCCAGGAAGGGGGCATCCACAACTTCTCTGGGCAACCTGTTCCAGTGTCTCACCACCCTTACAGTAAAGAATTTCTTCCTGATATCTAATCTAAATCTACCTTTGTGGTGGGTTTAAAAGCATTACCCCTCGTCCTATCACTACAATCCCTGATAAAGAATCCCTCCCCATCTTTCCTGTAGGCCCCCTTTAAGTACTGGAAGGTTGCTATATGGTCTCCCCAAAGACTTCTCTCTCAGCCTGTCCTCACAGGAGAGGTGCTCCAGCCCCCGATCATCTTTGTGGCTCTCCTCTGGACCCCCTCAAGCAGGTCCATGTCTTTCTTATGTTGGGGGCCCCAGAACTCAACACAGTGCTCCAGGTGGGGTCTCATGAGAGTGGAGTAGAGGGGCAGAATCACCTCCCTTGACCTGCTGGCCAAACTTCTTTTGATGCAGCCCAGGATACGGTTGGCTTTCTGGGCTGCTAGCACACATTGCCGGCTCATTTTAGGCAATCCCTTTTGATTTCTTCCTGCTGTTTGCAGAGTTTTAGTTGCTTTATGGAATAATTTATCTACTAATATCAAGGCCTGAACATCTTGCTAGGAATAGCTCCCTGAGCTGTATTTAAAAAGATACTAATATAGATGCAAATAATAGTCATTAGAACTATGTGAAATGTGCTGGTGATCTTAATTCAGTTGGCCACATCAACAGAGGTGTCAGTGTTGCAAGCCTTGGCCATCACAGAAACTGCTGCCTAAATTGGGTTTAAGGAAGCTCTCTGCTGGAAGAGGTCACTGCAGGGCTGACGGATGTTGATAAGACAGTATTGGAAGGTTGGTGCCAGTTCTGCTCAATTTGAACCTTTTTGTGAATTGACAAAGCAATACAGTCACCAGGGCTGTCATTCACACACTTCTGTAGCTCTAACTTGACTAAACATTAAGAGGGAGAAAAAAACCCAACAGATTTCTGACAGAGTGTCAATGCTGTTGTTTCATAACCATCTGGGAACAAGGTGACTTGTCACAAGGGAGACTTCTGGCAGTGTAGCTGAATCATTGACCTTGTAGACTTAAGCGCCTGGAGTATACAATGTAAGCTGGGGTATGTACTAAACTGCAATGCTTCTTTTAAGAAAAACTTACTTATATGTTTTGGGCAAAGTTCTCTTTTTAATTCACACTGTGTGCTGAATCACTGATATCTCTGGTTGCGTAGGATATAAATCCCCACAGAATATGTGCAAATGTACATCATGCTGTTTTTTAATTTGAATTTTCTATCTTACCAGGTGATTGTGGTTCTGCTTGAGCACCCCGCTCCAAATGTTAAAAGAACATAAATATTAGATACTACATTTTTTCCTAACTCTCAACTGAAGCTGAACTACGAAGTTACAATTTTACATTGTTCCTTTGTTTGTTTGTTTTTCAATATTGCCAAGATTTATAGGTGAAATATCAACAGTAGGAGAGAATATACAATATTAGCTGTCTTGTTGTATTCAGCAACCTCAGCCATTCTGTGATTCTGTGATACGGCATTCCCCCTAGTCTTGGGATGCAGACCAGCGTGGCTGAGTTAGGTTTGGAGGAATAACATGTAACATGGCTGGGTGAAGCTGGAAACGAAGGCTGCTTCACAGCAAAGCTGTAGCAGCAGTCAGGGAGATATGAGGCTCTCTTCTGCCAAGAGATAGAGGAGGTATTGGCCTGGGGCTGGCACCAGATCACAGTGGGGATACTGCCCCCACTCTCTGCTCTTGTCCTGGGCCCTGGGAGGAGAAAGGACAGAAGGGCCATGGGGCCAGCAGGGCAGACCCTGTGCTGGGGAGTGCACGGGACTTCCCTGCCTTGGCATCAGTGAGAGGGAGTGAGTCAGGACCTTGTCTTACTGCTTTTGTGCTTTCTCCTGCCTTGGGAACCTCTGCCTAAAGCTGTGACTTTGACATGGTACTTTTGAATAGGATTCATGTCAGATGCACAGAAAAAAACCCAGAAAGGTGTGGAAAATTTAAGTGTGCAAGGTTACACAACGGCCTTTAAATAATCTAGCATCTGTTTCTACCACCATGATCACTACTAAAAATCCCAGTTCAAATCAGTGGCATCTTCAGCTGCTAAACTATGACTTAGGTCATGTTTAAATTTCTCCTACTGTATTTTAATGTATAAAACTTAAACGTCAGGTTAATCAAACTCATCTAAATATACTATTCTTTGAAAATGCAACTTTCAAAACCTGGTGCCTCCTCAGACAACCTATGGTTATTTTTCTGTCTTCTGTCTGAAGACCTTGTGGAAATCCCAGAAGCCTCTCAGTTAATGGAAAGGAAAGGAAGAAAGAGGTGAAGGAGTTGGTGAAAGAGAGGGAGCATAGCAAAAGTGCTACTGGGAGAAACCAAAGGTAACCTGCAGAAAAGGCCCTGGTGGACGCCAAGTTGACTATGAGCCAGCAATGTGCTCCTGAGGCACAGAAGGCTAAGGTGTCCTGGCCTGCATTAGAGGAGTGTTGCCAGCAGGTGAAGGAAGGTGATCCTGCTCCTCTCCTCATCACTAGCAAGGCCACACCTGGGTACTGTGTCCAGTTTTGGGCTCCCCAGTAAAAGAGAGACATGGGCATACCAGAGAGAGTCCAGAGAAGGGCCACTAAGATGGTTAAGGGACTGGAGCATCTCTCCTATGAGGAAAGACTGAGAGAGCTGGGACTGTTCAGCCTGGAGAAGAGCAGGATCAGGGAACCTCATCATACCTGAAGGGAGGCTGCAAAGAGGACAGAGCCAGGCTCTTTTCAGCGGTGCCCAGTGACAGGACCAGAGGCAATGGGCACAAACTGAAACAGAGAAGGTTTCCTCTGAACATCAGGAAACACTTTTTCACTGTGGGGGTGACCAAGTAGTGGTACAGGTTGCCCAGGGAGGTTGTGGGTCTCCATCCTTGGTGATACTCAAAAGCCATCTGGACATGGTCCTGAGCAACTGGCTTTAGGTAGCCCTGCTTGAGCAGGGGGATTGGACCCAATGACCTACAGAGATCACTTTCAACCTTGACCATTCTGTGATTCTGTGAACCTCTCAGCAGTTTTCTTAAATGGTTTACCTGACTTTCAAAAGCCATCAGTATGAACCCTTTTCTTTGCTGATTTAACAATGCTGCTAAAGAGCTTTCCAGTTAGCATTTCAGAGCAGAGCAGAGCTGTCTATGACATGAAATAGAGGATCAGCAATGCAGAGAGTCTCAGTAAATCTGTAGGCCTCATTTCTCTGATGCACTTGTTTGTTTCTCTTCATAGAAAATAGCTTAGTCACTGTTTTCCATATTTTGGTTGTCACTTTCCAAATTGCTTGGAGCTCTCATCTGAGCAAAGTGCTCTCAAGATTTTTGTCACAGCCTGCTTTTCTCAAAACTCCTGGGAACATCACATGCTATTCTGATCACCATTCCATCACTTTTGTGAAATATCCCTTCTGAATACACTTCACTTCTCAGATTATCATTTATAGGTGCTGATTTACTGGCACTCGTGCCGTTATTTTTACCCTGCCATATTTTCACCTCAGTGGGACTTAGTATTTCCTTGCAAGGCTGCAGATCTCATTGCTCTGAGGAGTATTGCCAGATGAATACAGAGGGCTTGCCTATGTTTACAACAGAGGAACAACAGCTCTTTAGAAAGGGGAGCCCCACTATTTTTTATATGCCAGAAGCACATAATATGACATACATTTTTAATGAAATGAAGAATCTTATGTGTTAGAGTTACATGATTATTGTGACTGATATAACCTCCCCTGAAGATGTTCCTAGTTTTCCTTGTCACAAATGAAGTAACAGCATACTAGTACTCGTGGCTATAATGTTCGAAAAGCAGCTTCCAAGCAGGACAACTTTCTTAAAATTGGTGTGAGCAGTATCGATGAGTAGCATCTACTTGGAAAGAGGGGTTGAAGTTTTTTAGCTGTGTGATTGAAATGAAAAGAGCTACTGCTTCCAACCATAGCACCTCACCTTGATGTCGTGTTAAACTTAGCAGAAGTTACTACATTGTCCTGTGTGGGATCCCACCCATGGGAGACAGTCCTCCACAAACTTCTCCAACATGGGTCCTTCCCATGGGCTGCAGTTCTTCACAAACTGCTCCAGTGTGGGTTCCCCGCAGCGTCACAGGTCCTGCCAGAAGACCTGCTCCAGAGTGGGCTCCTCTCCACGGGGCCACAGGTCCTGCTAGAAGCCTATGCCAGCACAGGCTCTCCATGGGTCACAGCCTCCTTCGGTGCACATCCACCTGCTCTGGCATGGGGTCCTCCACGGGCTGCAGGTGGATATCTGCTCCACCATGGACCTCCATGGGCTGCAGGGGGACAGCCTGCCTCACCATGGTCTTCATCACGGGCTGCAGGGGAATCTCTGCTCTGGCACCTGGAGCACCCCTGCCCCCTCCTTCTTCACTGACCTTGGTGTCTGAAGGGTTGTTTCTCTCACATATTCTCCTCTCTTCCAGCTGCTGTTGCACAGCAGTTTTTTCCCCTTAAATATGTTATCACAGAGGCATTACCACCATCGCTGATTGGCTCAGGCTTGGCCAGTGGTGGGTCTGTCTTGGAGCCGGCTGGCATTGGCTCTATAGGACATGGGGAAAGCTTCTGGCATCTTCTCACAGAAGCCACTCCTGTAGCCCAACCCGCTACTGAAATCTTGCCACGTAAACTCCATACATTCTCACACATCTCAAATAGTATGGCAGATGCTGGTTTTCTTCTTGACAGCACTGGGCTCTGAAGTTTGCCTGCAGGCTTGAGGTGGGTGCACCTTGCCAATCCTTGCTTTACTTCAGAGGACTGGTTTCCTGACTGTGAAGAGGGAAATGGTATGCCCCAGTGATGGTGAAAAACAGACCTACCTGCCCTTAAAATAAAGAGAAAATTAGTAAGAAGTTCAGTAAAGAAGTTGGTCCTGGTAATAGTGAATACTTCAGCCTTGAAAATGGAACCAGTTCAGGCCAAATCTCCAAGGCTGAAGCTAGAAAAGGAGCATTGCCAACAGAGCCTGTGCCATCTCAGTCCATTCCTACTTTCTGTACCTTTGTTTCCTCTTGGATTCAGAAGGCTCTTTTCCAAATGCCACATGCCCCATGGGAAAACAGAGGTCCCAGATTGGGGCTAAGAATATTACTACTTAGTATCTTACTTTGATGCCTGAAAGGCTGATGTTCCTTTTTGTTAAAATTTTCTGTCTATTCCAGAGGTGGATATGGATCTGGATTCCATACCGCATGCATTTTTAATGGTAGTCCATGTACTGGGATGCTAGCTGATGCACCTTCATCAGCTAGAACTTGAATCCATTCCCTTGCTTGTCATGTAAGAAAATGAAGTTCTTCCTGCAGATAGTTCTTTCTCTGTGCCTGATGTTAGGGGGAAGTAGACCTTTGCAGGATGGAGAGGGCTAGAACATTGTAGGACTTGAATGGGGGTATAAACAGAGAAAAGTGTTTTGAGGAATCTCACACTGATGGAAATACAAAGTCGCAGGGATTCTTCAGAGCATTCTGAAAACTTTTAACCTGACCCAAGAATAAGCTTGGGACAGAAGTTTCCAGGTTGCATGTTGCTGTGCTGGAGGCTTCATGTTGCTTCAGCAGAAGAGTGAAACTCTCATCTCTGGAGAGGGGAATAAGCTTTTTTGGTGGGAATCTTGTCCTGTTCCTTTCAGTCTCTCTTGGCCCTACTCTTGCCCCTTGCCTCATGTTGGTCCTTTGTTTCAAGTTCAGTTTGTTTTCTCAACCAGCTGCACACACTACTCCTCAGATTTCTCCTCGGGGGCACAGTCCCCTGATGGTGCAAATTCTAGTCCAATGCCCTAGACTCTTGGGCTCAGCTGTCCTCCTAATTTTAGTATCCTTCTCGACCTTATCCTAGTTCTCTGCCAAGCCTACCCCTCCTCAAAAAAATCCTGTTTTTCTTCACTCTGTCTGCCACTTTACCTCAATATGTTTTCTCTCTCAGCCTTATACCTAGTCTCCAACCCACTTCAAGCTCTCAGCTTTGCTGCTCCTACCCTTAATCAGTTTGTTCAGCCAATGCCTTTTATTTTTCCTGTACCCAGCCTCCTAATCACATTCATCTTTGTTGCCAGTGTCTGTTCTTCTCTGCCTTTCAGAGTGTTTGAGCCTTGCTCCTCATCTGTTCTAAGCCCCACTGGCTGTGTTTTGGCTCTTTGCCTTGTCTCAGCTTTCTCTGTCTGTTGGTTCCAGTTGTCCCTTCTGCCACCTGGAGACGGTTGAGTCATTGTCTCAACATATTTGCCTCCTCCCTCCCAGATCCAAGGCTGTATCCATCAAAAGACTTGGTCAGTTCAACATTGTGTGGAAATAGCACTCTTGCTGGCTGCCTGCCACCTCCTGTGTTATCTGTGGAGGCCCCTTATTCAATGCGCAGGAAAGTCAAGTACCTCAAAGTGGAGTCCATAAGAAATTGTGTGTTGAGTACAAAGGTTTCAGTGTTAGCTAGTCAGTAACAGGATACTGCTGGAGAAAGGATGAAGATGACATTGTCCATGTATCAAAACAGGGTTAAAAGGCTCTTATTTGTTCAGTGCTCTACTGGAGCAGCAAGCATTTTGATGACGAAATGGTCTTTTCTATCTCTCTAATGCTGAGCGACAGCTGTCTGAATATCCTGAGATTTGGGTATGTACTGCTGTCCTTAGCACCTGTGCTTGTTTAAATCCCACTTTCAGACCCCTCTGGGTCTCAGAAGTCAAGTTTCTTCTCTTGCCCACAGATAGGTCACCCCATAATCTCATATTCCTTTTGCACTTCCCTTTGCCTCTGGGTTTTCCCCCGTTCTCAGATAGCTCCTTCAAAGCCCTCGCTGAGAGCATGTCTGGATGCTGTTCCTGCGCTGTGTGTCTACATGTGTGTGTTCCTTGTCTGCAGAAAATGGTTCTAGGGTGGGTGCTCCTGAAAGCACACAGGCGATAGATGTCTCAGCCTCTGTGCATGCATCTGAATTGAGACAAAATGCAGCCCCAAATGGCAGCCAACCACTGCCATTCCAAAAATGCTTTTGCTTGGATGGGGTTAAAGCATGCCTGGGTACAGATGGACTGCATGGGAAAATATACTGCTAGGATCTCAGCCTCTGCTCAGGAGCTTCATACTGTAGTTCTTTGTGAACTTAAAACTGACAAAAATTTGTGCAGATTTTTCAAAAGGATGAAAAAGCCACATTCTTGATACAGTGGCTGGCACTCCCCCCTTACCCTTGCCCACCTGAAATTCAAGTCCCTAATTCAAAGAACAAATTGCTAGAACTTTTATCAAAACAAGATTACTTTTTTTTTTTTTTAGACACAGGCAAACCCAGCCTCAGCCAATTCTGACCACCCAGCTGAACTATTTTCATTGAAATCTGTTCCTTTCCTTCTCTTGCCCCTCCTCCCCAGATTTCAAGCTGACATGATACTTGGCCTGGAAACAAAATTTAAGGGCAAACTACTGATACTTGGCAAAGCTATAAACAACTAAACCCAACATCTTAGGTGGAAAGTTGTAAACTTGATAATAGGTGCTGCTAGTGCCATCTACCATAGGAAGGAAGCAATGCACCATAGAAGGAAATTTAATAAGGCCAATGTTGTTTTCTGCTACTGCCATGGAAATCAGTGGAATTCACAAGTCTCTAAAGCTCTTTGTGGACCTTTTCTTCTGCTGAATTCTGCTTTTGCTCTGATTTTATGACTGTGAGAGAGATCAAACAAAAGACCAGTATTCTTGAGCCTGGGTCCTCTTGTGCTTATAGTAGAGAATAGGTGCAAACCAGAATATCACATCAATGCACAAGTATGAGTCTCAAAGGGAAACAGAAGAACGCTTTCCTTTCTAAAGCTGACCTACTCAATTTGATTGGATGACTGGGTAGGGAAAACTTCCCTGCGCTCATTCTGTAGCGTTCCTAGTTGGCTCTAAAAGATGCCTGGATAAAAGAACTGAAAGCTCAAATAGAGTTCTATTGAATTTGAAATTCCCTGAAGTGCATTCCTCTTCTACCCATTCTAAAATCTATAGCTATTTACTTCTAGCTGATTCTGAAAGTTAGCTTCAGTGTCTGATGCTGATAAAAGGTATAAAAGCATGCTTGTAAATTAGAAATACTAAAATCTGGCAGCTTGCTCCATGAAGAATTATATTGCACGGACATGCAAAATTGTCATCCTATCCATCTGTTCCACGACGCGTATTTAAAAATGGGCAATGCCACAAAAGCTAAATCCTGAATGAAGTAATTGAAAAGCACTGCATATTCTGGTTCCTGGGAGTTGGAAGAAATGAGAGTCATACTGAAGCACAGATTCAGCTGGGTAGCAGAAGGGTTCTGGTGGAGCCTTTTCCAGCACTGTAGGAAGGATACGCTGCTGGCATGGGGCAATCTATACCCTTGATCTGCCCCTACATGTTGGCAATGGATTCAGGCTGTGGGCTGAATCTTCAGTTTCACTACAGCATTGGACTCCAAACTGTGTTATCCCTCATCATGTCTGGAGATAGTCATGCAATGTAACTGTTCATCTCCAATACAGGCTTGATTTTATTTCCTATCAAAGTTGTTGGCCAAGATCCCTTGATTTGAGTGATAACAGAATTGACTACATGGATTAAAATCCTAGACTATCAGGATTTGATTTTCCTGTCAAATGTCCATCTGCGCATTGTGAGAGCATTGTGGGATGCAGACTTTTTTGATAGGGGAAAAATAAAGAATAATTTACCTTGTTCTGAAGTCTTGATTTAAAATATGGTGGAAACAATGTATGTATTATGTTCCTTGATCAGTGGCAGGGCTTGTTTCATCACACTATTGTAAACCATGCTAATTAAAACCTTCTGATCTTTTTCCTTATGACTCTCAGAATTAGTTACAAATCAATTAATTGGGGAAGGAGGTGGAAGGGAATGTGGGTTTTTTTTGGACTGGGCTGGATGTGGTTATTGACACAGACTTTTAGCCATACACTTCATAGACTGAAGCATCCTTCCTGTGGCATCCCTTTGAGTACATCCAATTTTGCCTTTAAAAAAAAATTCAGCCAACTACTAACCCCCAAATTCAGAGATAAATTAGTTACCTAGCTTGAATGATTTAAAAAAAAAAAAGCCAGGAATTTGTGAATTTCAGAAGCAGACTGAATTGTAGAGAAATTCATATTTTCACATGGAGTGAACAACAGTGTTGATGCTCAGATGATTTTTTTGGGGGGAGAATATTTGCAGATCTGTCTTGCTCAATGTGTCAGCTGTATTGAAGTGACTCTCTTTTCTGCAGCTTGTATAAAATGTTCCTTCTGGTAGTCAAAATTTGGATGTTTTACCAGTCTTGGCCTAAAAAGATGTATATCATAAATTTACATGAGTCCTAAATTATTTACATTACTTATAAATGCCTATTAAAAACCTCTGTAGACTCTGGTTTCATTTTCAAATACTTGGCTTGATTCTGAAGTAGCTTAAGGCCTTAATTAATTAAAGTGTTTTTCAATTATAATGGATACAAAGAGAAAGTTTTGTAGCTGAAATTATCAAATTCCAATCTATGAGGTATTTTGATATAAAAACATGAATAGGTACTCCCTGATGACATGAAGAGCTATAATTTGAATTTAAAGTACACACAATGCAAAGTGTTGTTAATATATTTATCCCTGCTTAATTAGAGATCCGTTCTGTAAATGCTTCTATATACGCCTAAGTGTGAATTCCTGTGGACCCACTTCTGTGACTGAATTCAAGCATGTACAGGGTCTTTACAGGGCTTGGGAAAACAATCTAGTGGGTGTAAATTCTTACGGTGTTGGATTTCTTTTTGTGTTTCTTTTCTGACACAAATCCACGAGAGGGCAGTACACAGCAAGAGTAACGGCAGATGCATTTTACTGCAGGTTTCTTCAAGCAGCACCCAAACAATCAGAAAGAATAAGGAGGTTCGTCCCCAGCATCGCTCACTGACAGTATTAAAAAAAAACCAACAAAAACCAAACTTGAGTTATGTATGCAAAAAATATGATATTTAGTGTAATTTTAGGTAACTTTGTCTTCTGGCATTGGAATTTGTTGTTATACTTGGTTCCTGTTTTCACAGCTGCAAGTTCTGTATATTTATTGAAAAATGGGAAGCAAGCTGGATTTAGAAAATAATCATGATACTAAAGGTGCCATGGTCATAATGGAAAAAAACAAAGGTAGTGAAATAAAAACTGTGAAAAGTAATGATACCGACTTGTCACAACAAACTCGACAGCTGTTTCAAGGCTTGAAATAGCATGTAGAATTAGACAACTGAGAAGTCCCTACAGTACGTATAGTTTTTTACTCAGGCGATGGCATTTTTGACGCAGTCAGATTGTCTCATCCTATTAAAAAACCCCATGAATTCAAAGATTGTTGCAGTAACTGGAACAACTGAACTATTTAAATCTGATTAGACTTTCTCATTTAGACCCAAAGGCTTGGTATGCTATGTTTCTGATTGCAGCATTTCATTAATTAGTGATTAAATCACCCGTGCTTGTGACAATAGTACATTGGCTTTGCGGTGTGGTGGTGATGAAAAGATACACCTGATGTACAATACAAATTCAGCATACACTTGTGATTGAATTATTTTAATTCTGAGTATTAATGGAGTTAAATTTGTCTTCCCTAATCAAAGTTGACTTTCTGAATATTACTTAGTTAATGAGCTAATGAAACTAAACAAAGATTTAAGCCAAAATGGCAAGTGGTCCTTTAAGCATTTTGCAGACATAACAGGTATTTGTGTGTGCCCCTCTCACTTTTCTTTCCCATGGTAGAAGATGTCATACCTCATTTGTCACACATTAGGCTTGAAATTTACCTTCTGTGAGAACACGTACGGAAACGTTTCTATAGATATAGGAACCAGAAGTTCCTAACCTTAGCCTTTCTGACAACTTCTGTCTGTGCACTGACCATGATGTGGCTGCCTTGTGCAACGGGCAGTTTAACCTGGGTGCTGGTCTCCTGTCTGCAAATGCCACAATAGGCACGACGACTGCATTAAGTGTCCAGTGTAGGGCAAGTTGCAACGTGGCCCCGGTTGTTTATACGTGCACTGCATAGAAATAAGCAGTGTTTATTCTCTATGGCTACTTCTGGTGCACCACGATTTGAATATTAGTACAGAAGACAGTGACTTGTACAGGCAGGACATCAAATTCATCCTCCCCAGGACTCAGGTACAGGGAGTTCTGGTGCAGGACTTCAGCCTTCCTTATTTTCAGACTTCGATTATTCTGTTAGAAGGTTTAATTTACCCTTGGATTTGAGCTCTGCTCAGCCCTGAGAGCAGCACTGATAAAGATCCTGCATGTTGCAGCTTGCAGATGGAGAAACAACTCTGTTTCTTTCACTCCCTGGGGGGATGTGGTTTTGTGTCCCACTGAGCTTGCCTGCATCCCCTTCTACTCCAGGACCCAGCCACACGCATGTGTATGTCTGTGTGTGCTTGTGGATCAATACACACCAAAGCACACACAGACACATATATGGACACACACATTCATACAATGGCATATTCCTTCTCTGTGTTTTGTCTTGCATACAGAAGTGAAGAAGGATGGGTGTTCAGAGGGGCTGTGAGTGCGTGAAGTGAGCAGGCATGCAAACCCCTGCTTGTGCATAGCTGGGATGAACAGAGGTGAATACAAGTAGAATTGACAGGTGAAATAGGGAGCATGTTTTGTTTGAGAAAGGAGTGAATGGAAAGGCTAAAAATGAGTAAAAAGCCGCAGGAACTGTAAGCGCCGAGTGCAACTGAACAAGTAGGCGGGGAAAAAAAATAGCTGTGTGTTTGTGCAATTAAATTGACTTAATGTTAATTTATGCATGATGTATTTAATGGTACACAGTTACAGGAAAGAAGAAAGGATGGTGGGAGCAGAATTTTTGTTAGTTGTGTGTGAGCTCCATGAGGAGACCTGTGCTCTCTGCAGCAGGACAGCAGCTGTGAGAGAGGGAGCCTTCAGGATGGATATGTTAAACTTTTGGGGAGAAACGTAAATTCCTTTCAGAATTATATTGTCCCTCTGTAAAAAATACAGCATCAGCCGCACAAATGTTCTAGGGGAAACAGACTTAAGGATGCGCATAGTGATCCTGACCAGAAGACCATCGTACATCGAGGAGTTAGTGATCCACAAAACAGTCAACCTGAGCAGGCCCAGGGCTGGTTTGTGCTGTGCTGCACATGCAGCTTTGCCTTCAGGCTGGTGCTCTGTTGCATAAATCCCTTGGCCTGGGGAAAGACCCAGCCAGCATTTTGTGAAAGGAGAGCCTGCAGGCAGCTCCCACTGGGTACCGGCGATTACGCCACCTGCGTGGCCTGCCTTTATCTAAAAGCACAGCAAGAAGTTCTCATGTGAACATCCTTTCTGTTTGACAGTAGAAATTATGAATACAGTTGTTTTATTGCAATAAAATCTTATAATAGCTCAAATGACAAAAATTCTACGGATGGAGTCTGCATGATGAGCTACACGTGGATCAGAAGCTCATTCGATGCTACACCACTTGGAGTTCCCAACATCTAAAGGGATGTAAGATTACCTTTACTTTTCTCTCCTAATAGTGTGTAATAAATAGCACTTTAAATGATACCTTACGGAGTCTGAGTGCCTTTCTTACTAGGATCGTAACAGACCAGCAACTCTTGGTGCAAAACAAGGTGTCAGGTGAGAGACTGGCTGTACGTTATCTGGATTTTCTGAATTATATCCTCAGCCTCACAAAAATGAGTGCCAAAACTTATTGAGAAGGGCATGACTGGGCTCTTTGACAACTCTTCGGTGCTCTTATTATGGAATGATGTTGCTCCACAATACTAGGTTCATTTTTTTCTTTTTTTCCCAGTTGGTGACAGAATTGAAGACATAAATGTTAGAGCTCCTAGACATCATGAACATAGAAGGAAGTGTTTAGCTCTGATTGGCTTTTTTAGTCATGAGATGACTGCATAGGGCTTGAGGTCAGCATAAAACTGTGAATCGATCCTGTGAAGTACTTTTGCAATTTTTCCCTTGAAATGGTCTCCTTTGATAAGAACAAGATTCTCTGAAATCTTTGGCAGAATTAATTGAAATTGTGAAAGAATACATATAAAAAAAAGAAAAGAAGTTTTGCTTTGATTTCTTTGACCAAAAAGGTAACAGTAGGCTTGTAGCTGAGAATTTGACTTTTATAACTTCTTTGAAGGTTTTTATATTAACAATTCTTGGTCATTTTATATTTTCATGATGTTCCAAGATTACAGTTTTAATTCACTTTAATCTGTGTATGAATAATTGATCAGTAGCTTTTATATGGTGTCAATCCAGTAGAACTACCCAATGTACCCAAGCTTTTTACATGAAAAATGAGCAGTTCTGCCAACAGAAGATGATTAATCAAAATAGATTGTAAATTATATATGACACTCACTTCTTTTTCCTTTTGCTCAATAACTATGCAAGTGACATGAAATAAGTAATGTTTTTATCATTAAAGAAGAAATGAGTTAATATAAGAAGTCCTAATGAAAATCAGATAAAAATAGAAGTGAAAGTAGGATATTGTATTGTTTGATACGTGTATTTTAAGCTACAGACTTTTGATAGAAATCATTCTCCTAATCATTATTGGCAGCACAGTAGAATGGATGGAACATGTTCCAGAAGAAAATCTGTTTTTTCTGAGTCATTCCTATTTGAAGTGAGTAAAGAAATTAGTATCTGGGGGTGAATGGCAGTGTTGTTTTTATCATGGTTTCTGTATGTGGAAGAGATACATTGAGCAAGACAAAAGAACAGAAAAATAACCAGAAGAAACCAAGGCAGATCTTATGTTGGTAGAGTTGGAAGCAAGGACAGGACAGAAGTGAGACCATAGCTTCATGATGCCATACTATTAATAACTGTTGCATCCATGACTATCAAGGCTATCATGAAGCAATGATTGAAGAGAAAGAGAATATATTTGGTTAGACTAGCTGATATGGCTGGAAAAAGTAAATGATCTTTTCTATTTAGGCACATTGAGCTTTTTTCAGCTGTCTGTGGTGAAAGGAACAGCACCTCTAGCTAAAAACGTAAAACCTTAATTACAGCAGTGAACTATTAAGTCCATTCACTTCCAGGTGCAGAGTAATGTAAGTGAGGAATTTTACTTAGGGGCCCTCGTATTAAAGGTACACAGAAGTTTTGTTTTGTTTTGTTTTCTCAAGGAGGAAGACCCTTCCCTTCAGATTTATAACACAAATCATTCCTACAGCAGCTATGTGTGAAAGGGTGATTTTTATCTCCTGGATGACTTTCCAGCTATACAGGTATCTGTGTGTGCCTTTCTGGGCATCAGGAGCGTATGTTTCTGTTGCTGGCTCTGGAATTGAATGGTGTTTTAAAATTGCACGACAAATCAAACTCTGCCTGTTATTTTTGTGGTTTGTGATGTAAATTTAAACCCTTTTCACTTGAGGTAAGAGATGTTGATTGAAAGATGTACTGAAGTCATAAATCTATACAAGGTGCCACAGTATTATATGGTAACAGATGCATGTAATGGCTATAAAGTAGCTGAGTCTGCTAGTGCTGGTAGGTGCAGGGTCTGGAGCTTTATGGCTTATTGGATAAGCTCTGATTATTTTGTTGGTGTAACAGGTGAATGATAGTTACGGGATGAATGAATCCTTGCCTCATAATACAGGTGTGAAGGTAAAAGAAGTTCTTAATGTGGTTAGCAAAGAACTTGGTGAATACATTGTGTTCCCTGTGTTTATAGATAGGCATGATAGCTGGTTAGTTGAGTAGTATCCTTTCCTAAAAGCACAAAACCACCTGAGTTCTTTTACTGTCAGTGGCCAGCAATTCAGCACATGGAAAAATAGGCTACTTGGTCAGATATGAATCTGTATTGTTTAATAATTTTCCAGGACTTCATTTCAGAATACTAAGAAAAGTAGTTAAAAAGAAAAAACTTGATAAAAACTTAGGATCAAACAGACAGTAGAATGCCATGCTTTGCCAAGAAATGTTAATTTTATTATTCTTGTAAACAATCTTAAGAGTGAGCAGACTAACTTAAAAGTATACAAAAATGAAATAATCTGCCATGTTCTTTCTCTTTCCTTGGTGCCTTTGAAATAATTAAAGGGTACATGTTGAGAAGGATGAGTAAAACATATTAAATATAGTGAACACCTACAGTTATTAAAACTGAGTTTTGTTATAGGTTGTTTGGCCTTCCCTGTTTTCATTGGTTTGTTTCCCTTCCTTGGAGTTTTCTCTTTCTTCTTCTTGAGGAGTTACTTTACCAAAAGATGACTTTTAGAAAGCATACATTTATAAGACTTACACTGCTTTTTTCTCTTATTTGAAATTTTAAGCAGGAAAACCCAAACCTAACTAATCAAATGCTTATAAAATATAGGGTAATCAAAACTACTGGAGAATGATGTAATATTCTCCTTTATTAGTGATGGAGAATCCAATACTCGCCAGCCCTCCACCCCCAATCTTTTTAGACTTTCCACAAGAGAAATGTTATCTTGATTTTTTTCCTTGAGATGCTGTACTGGAAAACATATATTAAAATGTTTTTGAATGCTTTCAGAATTAGCAGTGTGTCTTTGCTTTGCATAAGAGCACAATTAGCTGGCTGAGCTACACAGTCAGAAAAATATCTTACTGTAAATTAATTGTTTTGAACATATCTCTTATTCTGTTACTAATTATGTATCTGCTTAACTTTGTTGACATGAGTAGTACTTTTTAAAATCAGTGGTGCTACTGTTTGAGGTAGAGATGAAACTGTATGGATGCCCAAAGTCAGAGCATCAGTCTCTAGGTGTTCTCTGAACCCAAGGCAACACAGGGCAGTTTAAAACCATAGAAAAAGAAGTTCATTCCTCCAGCTCAGATTGACAGCACACTTCAAAAGATAATGTTGCATGACATAATACTGTAATATCTGAACAGTCAAGAACTAGCAAGATGGCCTCTGCAAATTGAAGTCTTGGGAAAAACTTAATATTTAACTAAATCTCTGGAGTTTTTGAAACTTAAAGAATGCCCTTGAACTATGTAAGTTCAATTTGGGATTTTTCCATCAGTGGATACAATGGACAATAAAAAATAAATAAAATGACATATTGTGAAACTTGTTGCGGTGGATTGACCCTGGCTGGCAGGCAACGTCCCCCCTCAGTTGCTTGCTTACTTTCCCCCCCAGTGAGATGGGAGAGAAAATCAGAATGGCAAAGGCAAGAAGATGACTTATGTGTTGAGATAAAGACAGTTTAATAAGTGACAGGGGGAAAAAAGAAGACAAGTGATGCAAAAGCAATCACTCATCACATAGACTGATGGCCAGCCAGTCCCTGAGCAATGGCTGCTTCGGAAAAACTCCCCCTTAGTTTTATTGCTGAGCATGACATTATCTGGTATAGAATATCTCTTTGCTCAGTTGGGGTCAGCTGTCCTGGCTGTGTCTCCTCCCAGCCTCTCACTCACTCCCAGCCTGCTTGCTGAGGGGCAGAGTGAGAAACAGAGAAAGCCTTGATGCTGTGCAAGTACTGCTCAGCAATACCTAAAGCATTGGTTTATTATCAACACTATTCTGGTCACCAATCTAAAACACAGCACCATACAGGCTGCCATGATGAAAATTAACTCCATCCCAGCCAGACCCTGTACACCTGTAAAAGCTGCCAGAGCTGTCAACACTGCAGCTCACATGCATTTCCATGCTTAATAAGGACTCCATGGCCTAGCTATTTAAAAAGAAAATAAATGAGAGAAGAAAGTGTGAGCTCATGCTTTTATTTTGCATTTATGTTGAAAACTTGACTGTTATCTGTAATGAAGAGTGTGGACATAGGGACTTANTCTGTTACTAATTATGTATCTGCTTAACTTTGTTGACATGAGTAGTACTTTTTAAAATCAGTGGTGCTACTGTTTGAGGTAGAGATGAAACTGTATGGATGCCCAAAGTCAGAGCATCAGTCTCTAGGTGTTCTCTGAACCCAAGGCAACACAGGGCAGTTTAAAACCATAGAAAAAGAAGTTCATTCCTCCAGCTCAGATTGACAGCACACTTCAAAAGATAATGTTGCATGACATAATACTGTAATATCTGAACAGTCAAGAACTAGCAAGATGGCCTCTGCAAATTGAAGTCTTGGGAAAAACTTAATATTTAACTAAATCTCTGGAGTTTTTGAAACTTAAAGAATGCCCTTGAACTATGTAAGTTCAATTTGGGATTTTTCCATCAGTGGATACAATGGACAATAAAAAATAAATAAAATGACATATTGTGAAACTTGTTGCGGTGGATTGACCCTGGCTGGCAGGCAACGTCCCCCCTCAGTTGCTTGCTTACTTTCCCCCCCAGTGAGATGGGAGAGAAAATCAGAATGGCAAAGGCAAGAAGATGACTTATGTGTTGAGATAAAGACAGTTTAATAAGTGACAGGGGGAAAAAAGAAGACAAGTGATGCAAAAGCAATCACTCATCACATAGACTGATGGCCAGCCAGTCCCTGAGCAATGGCTGCTTCGGAAAAACTCCCCCTTAGTTTTATTGCTGAGCATGACATTATCTGGTATAGAATATCTCTTTGCTCAGTTGGGGTCAGCTGTCCTGGCTGTGTCTCCTCCCAGCCTCTCACTCACTCCCAGCCTGCTTGCTGAGGGGCAGAGTGAGAAACAGAGAAAGCCTTGATGCTGTGCAAGTACTGCTCAGCAATACCTAAAGCATTGGTTTATTATCAACACTATTCTGGTCACCAATCTAAAACACAGCACCATACAGGCTGCCATGATGAAAATTAACTCCATCCCAGCCAGACCCTGTACACCTGTAAAAGCTGCCAGAGCTGTCAACACTGCAGCTCACATGCATTTCCATGCTTAATAAGGACTCCATGGCCTAGCTATTTAAAAAGAAAATAAATGAGAGAAGAAAGTGTGAGCTCATGCTTTTATTTTGCATTTATGTTGAAAACTTGACTGTTATCTGTAATGAAGAGTGTGGACATAGGGACTTAATTCAAGATTGCAGATAAAAACCCATACTTGGTAGTGAATATGGAAGAATATGGCAAATGATATTTGGGCAGTTTTAATTTCTTATCTGCATGTCTATTCTTACTTGCTCTTGAGCTGTTGGTGCTATCAATCTGTGTTCATACACAACTTGGAGAGGTTGTTTGTTGTGAGAAAATGTCAAAAAATGCTTATTTGTTATTTAGGTATTTAAAATGTTTTAGTCATCAGTTTGGAAATATAACCAAAACAAATACATTTTTGAAATAGATGGTTCATTTCCCAGACTAGACAGAGCTGGAAGATCTATAAATACACTGGATGTGTCTGTTCCTCTACTGGGAAATCAAATGATGTTAAAATACATTCTGAAGAGCTGTGATGATTGATACCTAAAATGTTGTGGGTTAAGTTCCTACACAGTGTAAATCAGTCTGGAAGCTATGAAAAATGTGATCAAACAGCATCTGATACACAGCTAATGACCAGAGAGAGGCACCATCACCACTTCACTTGTTTTTAGTACTTAAGATGCTATTAAATGTTATTCTGTCCTAATTACAGTTGCTACGACAATATTACAATATTGGCAGCGGATCGACTACATTTAAGACATATTTTCCAGTGGCATATCAATGAGCTCTTGTTCCTTCAGCTGTGTTCCACAAAATGACTCAACTTTTTCTGTGATTTACTCAAATGTTCCTCATGAACATTTTTCATAGTTCTCGTATATTTTTAGGTTTGTGAACTGTGCTGGTGATCATGACAACTGTTTCTGCTTCAGAGCTACTCTTTTCTCACTCTCTGGTGCCACATTAGAATCTCCGAGCTTCCGCTTTTTTCCAGACATTTTTTGCACTCAAGGGAGTCATATTTAAATCTTTCTATAAGCATAAAGATAATTGCATTATCAGAAGTGCTGTTTGCCAGTTAGCTGATAAATGACCAGAATATTAAAAAAAAAGAAAAAAGGCCGTATAGTGATGGAATGGTACTCAGTTAGAGACAATAATTCTTCTGCTATCCACCATATGAAAACTTCTTTACCATGAGGGTGACCAAGCACTGTCACAGGTTGCCCAGAGACATTATGGAGTCTCCATCCTTGGACATATTAAAAAATGGTCTGGACATGGTCCTGGGCAAACGGCTCTAGGTGGTCTTGCTTGAGCAGGGGGGTTGGACCAGATGACCTCCAGAAGCCCCTTCCAACCTCAGCCATTCTGTGATTCTATGAAAGAAAGTATATTCCCCCTCCACATACACCCCAAACCCAAACCAAACAAAAAACTCCATCAAAATCCAAGTGAGTGTATTCAGCATAACTGTGATAATATAGACCACACTTTTGTAACATTACAATATAGGCCCATTTATATAGCTTTAAATTACATAACACTGTTCAATGTTTGAGTTGAATTTTGCTTCTCCCCTAGAAATAGCCTCAGGATATCTAAATGTGGTTACATAGGTAAAATGCATGGCCAAATCTCTGGAATCCTAAGATGACTGCAAAAATTTATTGTGATAATGCCTTTAAAAAAACCAATTATTGATCTTAATAAATACAGTTATGCTCTAACAGGGTATCTATTGTCATTTCTACTGTCCTGAAGGCAGTGACTCTAAACACTTAGAGAAATGCTTAAAATTTAACTCCAGTGATGCTAAGTAAACATGCAAGGATATATTTAATACTTAATGCATTTAGGAAAGTACTTACATGTATGGTGATGGGTGGATGAATGACATATGTCTAACTTAAAGCAGTCTTGTTGACTTCACTGTGCTTGGAAGAAGGGTTGTGTCACTGGGTCCCTATTGACTTCAGAGAATCATGTTTGGGTAGATTACACAAATATTGATTTAGAAGTTGTATGTTGCTTTCTTTAATATGATTTGAGTTATTTTTATCTTTTTTGATTATGTATTTTAAATAAAAATTGAGATCTGGAGGATGAGCTGAGTAGTACACAAGATAGCTGTAGTGCAGTGCATAAGGGAAAAATCCTCATTTGACAAGTAACACATTTGCCTTTGTTTATAAATACAAGGTACAATTACGTTTTTAGAGTGGGAAATTGTTGCAATTTTTAGCAGATGTATGAGTAGCAGGGGAAGTAATGATTATGAAAAAAAGTATTTTCTAGAAGATGAAATATGGTTAACAGCAAAGTAGAGTCTTCAGGTAAAATTAGGCTGGGAGAAAGGTGATAAAGAAAAATAAGTTCTCACTTCCAAAGCAAAAAAGCTCTGGGAGATGAGCAGTCATGTAATGAACCTTTCAACTCAGGCAGTCTTTCCCATGTTGTTCATTACTTTAAGCTTCTAAACAGTTTTTACGTTAATTGCTGTGATCTGGACTAGTGCTGTTAAGCACACACAGATTACTTAGGGCAGAATAAAAAGACAGAAGCAATTGCTTTTCAAGAAGATGTGGACCCACACATGAAAAACACATTGCAGTGGCAGCATCACTAATGTTTTGATAGTACAGGAACAAAAATACAGAAGATGACAGAGGGAGAGTCTGCAGTTGGGACTAGTGGCTGCCAGGCAGGGCCATGGTGACGGGGCCAGACTGGGGCCAGGCCGGGACATCGGCCTGCAGCTGGGAGTCAGGATGAGGCCTGGAGAGGAGAACAAGGGTCAGACATGGCTGGGCAGTGCCATGGGGATGAGGCCAGGCAGAGGCCAGGCTGGGACGTCAGTGCATGTGTCGGCATGGCTCAGTGGGGCCCACGGCTGGGCAGGGCTGTGGGGAGCTGGAGACCAGCCCTGCTGCTGCATTGCTAGGGCAGGGGCTGATGGCCCCAGGGAGCTGACATGGGGTCCTGTGCTGTGGGCAGCCGTGGAGGCACCCGCAGGGAGCTAACATGGGGTCCTGGGCCATGGGCAGGGTGGAGGGACCCCCAGGGAGCTGACATGGGGTCCTGCGCTGTGGGCAGGGTGGGGGGAGCCCTGGGGAGGCAGGGCAAGGCTGTTAAGGCTGGTAAGTGCCCTCAGGGCCCTGAAAAAGTATATTATGCCTCTGTAGTCATACTTGACAGAAAATGTATCTGTTTTAATACTCTTAACTTGAAGTTGCTGCCTGTGAATTTTTTAAGATTTAAATTGCAAAGTAGGGTCATCATTATGAGTTTGTACGAAGGCAGTCACACAGAATCACAGAACGGCTGAGGTGGGAAGGGGCCTCTGGAGGTCCTCGGTTCCAATCCCCCTGCCTGGACAGGGCCACCCAGAGCCAGCTGCCCAGGGCTGTGTCCAGACATCTAATTCCTGGCAGAGGATTCTATACCTCTTTTCTTACCTCCAAATAAGAAAGAAAATTGGACAAGGTTGTGTCTCACCTCAGGTATCCTGAGCCCACTAAAGTAACTAACTGGGCCATTTTTAAGCAGTGGGACAGCCCTTTGACTGCATTTCAGACATTTCCTTATTTCAGTCACTGTCTCCTATGTAGTCTATAATTGATATAGATCCGATTATTGATTTCCTGCTGTATACATAATTTTTTTTTTTCTGTGGAAAAGATATCCCACATATATTTTTGTTCTTTAAATCCTCAACACAGCTGTTCTTATTATGCACATGCAATTTTAGGGGAAGACACGAGACATTGTACTTTATTCTAAAGGCCAATGATTGCTTTCACAGTAAAGTTGCTTCAGAAGTTTTTTCTCTAGTTGCTTTAGATTGGGGAATTGTTCAATTAGGTGACATACTGGTAAATCACACAGCAGCTGTGTTGTATTTAGTTTTTGAGATACTGTGCCAAAACCTGAGCAGAAGCTGTAGGGTTTGGGTTGCAGAAGTGCTGCAGTCAACACGGTTAAATTCTAGGTGAAAATCAAAGCAAGTATATTTAGGGTTTGGTGGTTTGCTGATGTTGTCCTATTGATTCTGCTTTCTCTTGTGAGTGATTGAGAAAACAGGGAGGATCAGGACAGTGAAGCAGTTATAATCTGGAGCAATAGCCCTGCTCCAGCTCTGCAGACCTAATGCAGGATGGGCCACACCAGCTGACACAGCAGCACAGGGGTGAAACAAGACTGAGGTAAAAAAGCAACTTTTACATACTTGAGTAACAACCTGAGACTAAATTCCACACATTATGACTTAACATGCAGAAAATGTTTTCTGACTAGAGAGACTGGTGTACTTGGTTAGTGTTTGGTATCAGGGGCACTGCTGGTGGTGTAGACTTGTGGTGGGTTTGTTAGTTGTTGGGATGCTGGTGCTGTTTGGGTGCAGGTCAAGGGAAGTCTTGAGGGTCTGTAGGAAACAGGAGGGTGAGACTCCTAAGCCTGTGAGGGTAGACGCAGCATGTGTGCATGTGGGGAGAAGTGTCAAGACGGGGCTTGAGAGGTGGTAGGGTATGGCTGTGCAGGAGTCAAAGGGCAGTCATGGGCAAGACAGACTCCAGTTGGAGAATTTATTGCCAATCAACATAAACATTTAATTACTGATTTGGGTATTGAGAAAGAAGACAAACATTGAAAGACTTGGGGAAAACACCTTTCCTTCCTTTTTCCGAGGCTTAACTTCACTCCAGACACCTCTCCTTCCATCTTCCTTGTCTTCACTCCCTTTGTTATCACTGCAGGTTACTCCCAGTCCCTTTTGTGAGGTGATGGGTGGCACAGCTAGTTGTAGTAGTTTCCTTCTACTGCTCCTTTTCTTTTGCTGCTTCTTTCTTCTTACATTTTTCCTCTGCTCTGTGCTGGTCTTATCCATGGGGCACATTGTTGGCTCCTGTTAATCTTGTCCATCAGAACCCCCAGGTCCTTCTCTGCAAAGGTGCTTTCTAGCTGGTTGGCTGCCAGTGCGTGCTGATGGATGGAGTTATTCTTCCCTGGTGCAGGACTTCACATTCCCTTTTGTTGAACTTCATGGGTTCTTCTCTGCCTTTTTCTCCAGCCTATTGAGGTCCCTCTGAATGGCAGTACAATGATCTTGTATATCAGCCATTCCTCCTGGTTTCACGTCATATGTGAACTTGCTGAGGATGCACTCTGTCCCATCATCCAGATCATTAATGAAGTGGTTGAACAGTATTAGATGCAGTATCAGCCCCCCGGTATATCCCTAGTAACTCGCCTCCACTCGGACTTTGTGCCAGTGATCAAAACCACCTGGGCCTGGCAGTACACAGAATCACAGAATGGCTGAGGTGGGAAGGGACCTCTGGAGGTCAGCTGGTCCAACCCCTCTGCTCAAGCAGGGCCACCTAGAGCCGTTTGCCCAGGACCATGTCCCGACCATTTTTTAATATGTCCAAGGAGGGAGACTCCATAACCTCTCTGGGCAACCTGTGTCAGTGCTCGGTCACCCTCACAGCAAAAAAGTGTTTCCTGATGTTCAGAGGGAACCTCCTGTGTTTCAGCTTGTGGCCATTGCCTCTGGGCCTGTCACTGGGCACCACTGAAAAGAGCCGGCTCCCTCTTCTTTACAGCCTCCCTTCAGGTATACGTATACATTGATGAGATCCGCCACTGCCCCTACCCAAGCCTTCTCTTCTTGAGGATACAGAGTCCCAGTCTAGGCTAAACAGTCCCAGGTATATATAGTAATATAAAGTTCCTGTATTGCCAAATTTGTCATGGTTTATCAAAGAGTGACACAATAAAAAGTATATTTTCTACCAAAAGGAGTGCAAGCCCTGGGTTTTGAAGCTGTACATTGGAAGCGGTTCCACTTCTTCATCCTACAAGCAACATGATCATCCTGGGCTTATCACTCTGAATCTTATAAACATTTTTCAGTATAACGATACTGCTCAGCTCCTCAAATCAAACTCTGCAATCATTCTTGTCATTTGCTGGATGAACCTCAGTTCACCAATCCTTCCTGAAAGTCCAAGTCCTGCATCAGGCGTTACTAAGCATTCACGGAATCAAGTACCAGAGCTGTATGCCACTGTCTCACAGGGAAGCCAACTGCACTAGCAAGTGGTATGCAAATCTGTGATAGCTTGCTGGGACAGCAGATCTTACAGCTGTGCTACTGTTGTATATAAACTCCTTTGTAAAGTAAAAATAAAATCTTATGTATTGCAGTCATTTGAAAAATAATGGAAAAGATAAATATTGAGGCAATATTATTACTCTAACAGAATAAATTCTGTTGTCTGAGAAGGGAAAACCTACCAGATATTACAATTTACACTGATTTGCATAGGTGTTACTGTTTAGTCTCATATGGTGAAATTCCTGCTAGTGTAAGAGAGCTGCCCTTCACTGATACTTCCAGTTTACAACAGCAGCAAATTTGTGTCTCTTTTCAGTGGGAGGTACTTTGTGGAAATACCACCAGGTATTTTTGACAAGATGTGAGCAAGGAAGTGTGAGTTATGAAGGCCTATGAAAACATAAAAGCTTCTAAAAAAAGACTCTATTGATTTGAGGTTAGTGGCAGTCAAGTGCCTAAATGGAGCTAATAGCTGGTAGGAACCCAGAGGTGCGTGTAGTGGAATGACTTAATGGTGCTTACACGACAAATTAGTGGTAAACTCCAGGTTCAGTTCTTAGTTTACTGTTTTCTGGCCAGTGACCCATGCATCTTCATCAGTGTACTGAAACATTTTTTTAATTGTGATTTCATGTTGTTGACAGAACATGTTTGTGTGCTGTTTAGCTGCACAAACATTTCTGCAGTTCCTTCCAGCATTCATGGAACACCTGTACAGGAAACTTTCTAGATTCCAAACAATGTCATAGTGGCTGAGTGGGAATTCTTACTGTGGAAAAAAAAATGCTACTTCCACAGGAAATTCCCAATCATCCATTCCCATGGCTGCCTTACTGCACTTATTGCTACACAGCCTTTATGGATGGTCATAAATGGTTGCTGTTCCAAACCTAACTCTCATTCAAATTACTGATTTTTCAGCACTCATAAATCAGTGTGCTGTCACTGGCAGGCACGTTTATATCCTGCATCTAGTAAGCTTTTGTCTCAGAGCAGCCTTATACTGCTGCTGACCTTTAACACTTCTGCTGGCCATAGAATGATGCTAAACTTAGCTAATAACCAAGAGGAGATTAATATTGAGACACCACTTGGCTCTGTTTCAGGTTGCATTGCTTCTTGGCAGAGCAAAAGTGTTTTAAAATCAGCATAGTCAGCAAGTCCTGCATTTCCTTCATGAGGAGAAGTGACAGATGTCATACTGGCTGAGTATAAGAACAAGAGTGTAGCCAGCAGGTTGAGGGAAGTGATTCTTCCCGTGTGCCAGGCACTTCAGAGACTGCTGCTGGAGCACTGTACCCAGTTTTGGGCTTCCCAGTACCAGAAAGACATTGGCGTATTAGAATGAGTCCAGCAGAGAGCCAACAGGAAGCTTATAGGGCTGGACAACATGATGCATGAGGAGGGGCTGAGAGAACCAGCCAGATTTGTTCAACCTTTAGAAGAGTAGGCTAAGGGGGAACCAACTGGGTTTGTTCAACCATTAGAAGAGCAGATGGTGGTGCTGCTGCTCTCCGTAACTCCCTAACTGGCAAGGTGTAGAGAGATGGAGCCAGAATCTTCTCAGAGGTGTAAAGTTGAAGGATGAGGGGAAGAGACACAAGTTAGAACATGGAAAATGCTGACTCTACAAAGGGGAAAAAAACGCATAGGAGCAGTGAAACACTGGAGCAGGTTGCCCAGAGCAGTTCTTGAACTGCTGTATTTTGGAGATGTTAAAAACTCAGCTGTGTTGCCTGCTCTAACTGGTATGTGCTTTGAGCAGGATGCTTGATCTAGAAGTGCTCCAGAAGTGTTTGATCTAGAAGTGCTCCACCTATATGATTTTTTGGTTATATGTTACTGTAACAGTTCTTGTATTTCTTTTCCGACCCCTGGTGTAAGGACCAGACAAAAGGGATTTTAGAGCTACAGATAAAAACATGCAGATTAGAGGAATCCTGTCTGATTTACTTGCCTGGATCCAGAACTGGTTATTATCTGGTCCCATGGTGCAGGGAAAAGAGACATAGATTTACCTGGCCACAGTATTTCTTAAACACTTGTATTATTAGTTGTACATGTGAAAAAAAGAAACTTTCTCGTAGTCTCAATGGGCTGCAATTAACTTGCCCAAAACCTGGGGACTATTCTTGTTTTAACCAGTTTCTGCCTGAAGTGCAAGGAGTGTTGCTTTGACTGTCCTTCCTCCATTATAAATAGCAATATTTGTGTGTTGGTACACGATTTTTTAATCCCAACCTTAACAGCATAGGCCTTTTCCCTTAAAGGAGGGGTAGGAGAATAAACATGTACCAGATCCCAGTCATGTTGCTTAATGCCTGAGTGGTAGTCACTTGGATCATATCACAAAGATCAAGTAAAAACCTACATAGAAGCGGCTTCTAAAAATTAAACACAGTAGTCTCAGAAGGGTGTAATCAGTGTAGAAAACTGTGGAAAAGTAGAAAAACTTATGGTCAAAGGATACTAGTTTTGTGCATCAGTGGCTTCTGAAGAAACATCAGCCAAGGAGGAGAGCTGTGATTATTGATAGGCTGAGATCCTTCTACTCCCAATGTAACCTAGATTTGTAGTGTCACATATGAACAAACTGGGGAAAAAAATCTGAAGAAACTTTGGAGTTTAGTCAGTATGACTTGACTGCAAGATGTAGATGTTTCTGTTAAACTCAGGTAGAAGTAAGCATAATACTGAACCTTTTCACTTTCTACTGTATAAAATTAGTTTTGTATTTCTAGCCTAAATCTTCATTTTTGCAAGTAAATTTTCAGGTTTTACAGTAATATATCAAAATGGTTGTGTTATGGAAACAAAATCCTGGAAGATAGGGGAGCTGAATGAAGAAGTTTGTCTTTTTTAAAAAAAAGTTGTACATCCTTGTTCAATCAGTCTTCCCTGAAAGAAATTTGTACTGGTATAGTTGACATTTTATAGCTTGCTGGGGGTAAATAATGTGAATATATTGATAGTCATATATGTTATTAAGATAGGTAGAAGTGAAAGGGAAGGTTAAAAAGAAAGTGACTCAGAGCAAACTACCATGTTTTATTTAAAGTATTCTACAAACATTTAATATTAACATGTAACCCTTTTATGGTTGAAGAGCTAAATATATTTATGAAGGAATCTGTGTGGTATTGTTTAGTTCATAGATTTTTTGGTAGTGATTTTCTATTTTGTTTTTAATGTTTTCTGTCCTTCTCCTAATTTCCCAGAGAAGAAAAGTATATTAGGAACACGCTGTAAAATAGCAACATTTCTGCCTCCAAATAACTACTGCAACACCACGGTAATATGTTTGTTCTTTTTCATGTACATAGTTAAAATAAATGGGTGATAGTTCAAGTAGGGCTAGACTGCTAGTCCATATTTCATTTGAGTCTAATGGTCAGTGAAATGACGGTGATTTATGTCAGTTGATGATCTAACCTTGTGTCATGTTGTTTCGTAGTTAAAGCACATGGCTTGGACTGCAGAGTCTTGGCTTGTTCTCTGTTTGGACAAATGAACAGAGAACATCAGAACATACAAATCATAGTTTGTCTGTAAAATAACTTGCTATAAAACAGTAAGTTGCCACTGTGGTAAACATACCACAGAGATTTTTGAAAAATCTTACTTTTACAAACGGAATGGTTTCAGTTCTTCATACAAAAACCTTCTACCAAATGAATACTGTAATATTCTGCTGTACTTGGTTATGCTTTCTGGGCACGTCCAGTCTTACTGTGCTTTTCTGGTAATAATCTCTAATAGAAAAAGATTTTTAAAGGATTCATTTTGGCAGAAGCTTCATCTTCTGACAGTAATGATCCTACCTAAGGAAGAACATATTTAGATTTCTCTGTAGAAGTTATCATTCTTCCAGCTCCTTAATAAAGAAAATGCATCAACCATAATAAAATTCAAATTAATTTTTCAGTTTAGTTTAAAGTTTATCTTTTCTTGATTGATAGGTCTTGCTAGAACCCCTAATTTGGAATGGTTTCAAAATATTCTTCTCTCCACTGTTGTACTCTCTGAAGGGTTGGAAATACAAAATATCTGCTTTGGGTATCATCAACACTAAATCTCTGGAGTATAATGGCAGTTTGTTCTGTACTTTCAACTTTAACCAGTGAACTCAGTATCTCAGCTGTTTTTTATTATCTATGCAAGCTGTTGCATGGCAAAAGAAGCTAGGAGAAAAAAGAAGCTTAGCTGCCACATACCTTATAGCACATCATAACTTGAACAGTCTGTATTTACTCTTGCTTTGGCAGAGACAAAGAGATACAGTGCAAGTATCAGTTACTTAAAGCAAAATGGAAATCTTGAGACCAGTCAAATGCTGTTGTTTTGTGCTGGTATTACCAATGTGGCTTGTGTTCTGCTTACATGTATGTATAGTTTGCTTCTGGACATCTGCTTTATGTTACCTCTCCTTGCCTACTCCCCACCCTCTCTCCCAAACACACGTTTGTGAGCATAAAAAATAATTTCTGACAAAGTAGGAATTGAGTCGTGGTTTGTTTTTTTTTTTGTCTTGGGCTTTCAATTAGTTGATATTTGAGGCTCCTTTATCACTTCATCCAGCAATTAAAGCAAGATAGAAAAATTTTTAACCTAATTAGTAGCCTTGCTTAATTTAAGATTAATTTAAGATTTTCAGCAAATATTGACAGTACCTTACACTGCACATGCAATGACTAGAGAGATTACTGATCAATTTTACACATCAAACAAATATGAAAAAAAATCTTCTAACTCATTGTACAAGAGTAAGAATATTAAAATACTTGAGAAAAAAATCAGATTTTTGAGCAGCAAGACAAAGATTTTGTTAAATAAAGTATTTAACGTATTAGCTTCTGAATAACAGTAGTGAGTCTTTGCACTTTGAAGGACAAAAGTTCCTTACTTAGATATCATAAAATTGCCTCTTGTATCAAAGGTATTTTAAGCTAAGTGAAAGAGTGCCTTTAAGTGAGTCTACATGTCATGTACTCACCAAGGTATAAAGGATGCCTGTGAAAGTCAGATACAGATGTGTCTGTCTTATAGCTTGTACCAGCTGGTGAATCTGATGTTCTTTCCACCTGCTAAATACTACAGAATAGTTGGGCATGTTTATGTAATAGTTCAACCATAATTGCTGGAAACTTACTGGTTAGTTACTGTCCTCTGGTTAACTATATACAAACAAACATGTTATTGTCTTTGGAGAATTCACTGTACATCAGCTAACATTTCTCCTGAAAGCTCATAATTAGTTTCTTATTATTAGAAGATTGTTTTTCTTTTTACCCTAAACTAAACCAAATGGAAATTCATTATGCTTTCCTTTGTATCATATTTTGTTTTACTGCCCATTATCCAAAAATTAAAGAAGTGGTTGAGTAATTTTTCTGTCACTGTTTCCACATAAAGCCCTGTTCCTCAATCTCTGGTTGTTCTGCAGAGCTCCCATGACACAGAACAGATCAAAAAAGGTGCTTTAATCGATCAGTTATGGTTTCTTTCCCATGGAGAATCCAGAGTGATATAAATCTGGCTAGCAACATGAAAGACCTTGTATACTCTGAAGTTAATTTCTGTCATTTCTCACTAAGATGTGGGAGTTTTTTTGAGATTACTTGCGTAAATTGTGTTCAGTTTATTTCAGCTTGCATGGTTTATAATTAATTTTTTTTCAGTTTCCTATCAGCTTTAAAAAAGGTTGTTAAATGTCTAGCGTGAAGAAGCTGTAATCAGATGTCCTCCTGAAATTGAGGTGGAGTAGCTGTCCGCAGCTGTCCATTCTGTCCTTCTGCTTAGATACTACATAAGGTGAGGTTTCAGTTTAAATAGCTTTCATCAAGGTACACTAAGCTGGTGTTGAACCTAGTGGAGACCATTTTTATTTTATCATGCTTGCTCCACGTAAGGTCAGTTTCTTCCTGAACTAATTCGAGTTTCCTGAGGAGATCTTGCCATGCATTTGTGTTAGTTCATGTTCTTTTAATACCATGTTCTTTTAAATTCACAAGGTATATGAACTAAATGCGCTCCTGTCTTGAGGTTCTGGAGACGTCCTGGCTCATGCTAGGTATCCTTCTGAAGAAAAAGCATCTGTAGTAATCACTTGCCATTATAAGACTCATGTGGCTTCTTGCTGCAGGATTTCTTAAAGGTGCAATTGATTCTTACAGGGAAAGTCAAAATACACTCCTTCAGGTGAATTGCTAATCACCCCTTTTCTTAAGAGTTACAATCTAACTATATCCTTTTAGGTTTATTCTTTGATAAATCAGATTTGGATTACACAGGAGTTCTTTACATGCTAAGGAAAGCTGAATGTTAAGTTTGTGTCTGCTACAGACATTTGCTGTGTCCCTGGCTGGTGGGAATAAAATGGTTGAAAGCCTTGCAGATAGGTATGCACCATTATTAGAGGCTTGTGGAAAAACTATGTGGTGAAGTCCAGTGTATTAATACTTGGAAAGTAATATTGTAGCAGTTTGGGGTAAAAACGTCTCTTTTTTTGGGGGGACCAGCTGGTATACAGAATACTTGAAGAAATCTTTTGACTATATGAGCTCACTCTAAGCATTA
>VYZW01017011.1:37720-48747 GCA_013401315.1 Balaeniceps rex | reverse complement strand
CACAAACATGCGGTGCTTGGGGCCATTTAAATGTCTTTGTGGTTAAAGCACCTCTATCTTCCTTCAAAAATGCCATAAAGGAAGATTACAAAACTGATTATTTTGGTCCATTCTGTACAAACAATGACTTCTCTTTAAAACCTGTGGCTGAAAAGATGGTTTAGTGTAAACTCTGTGGTGAATGAAAAGACAGCAGTGTGTCAAAAGTGAACTCCTCCATTTACTCACCCCCCAACAATTCATAACAGTTTACAGCTAGTGCCTTAGATATTAACCATTTTAATGCTCAGTACAGAGCCACCTCTAGACAAAGTGTTTTTATTCAGGTGAGCTTTTTTAGTGTTGCTTGTTAATCACATTTCTTGGATGGGTCTCTTAAGAATTCTTGTGGTTTTTTTTTTAATTCTGCTAGTGAAGATTGTTAGGGGGAAATGGCTAGTTTCAGCTTTGATAGCAATTTCTGCATTGCATGGACCATTCGGGCAGGTTAGAATGGGAGAAATTGCTGCATTATCAAGATTACCTGGAGAAAGCGTAATAAAAATGGCTGGCTTGTCTCTCTTGGAGAGAGAAAAGTCTTCAGTGTTGGTGAGCAGCCTGCAAAGTAAACTATCTCACCTATTGATACAGCTTCAGAAACTTATTTCAGCATTCTCTGAAAAGAAGACAATTTGAAATTCCCATCTGGACTGAAGAGTCCTTTACAGTGCTGTGATACAAGATAATAAGCCCTGCAGAATGTTCGATTTCATTCACATGTGATACTGGAACTGTCTTGCACTGATAGCCATCATTCAGTAGCAATACGGAAACAAATCCATGTGGTTTTCCCATAGAGGACACAAGTGTCATGGCAGATCATTGAAGTTTAATTACTACCATCTGTCATGCATAAGGGTTTTAATATCTGGAAACTTGTTCCAGGTCATCAGATAGGACCACGAAGATGATTAAGGGAACGGAGGATCTTACATATGAGGAGAAGCTGAGAGAGCTGGGACTGTTCAGCCTAGAGAGGAGAAGTTTCACGGGCAATCTTGTCCATGTTTCTCAATGCTTGATGAGAGGGAATGAAGAAAAGGGAGCCAGACTCTTCTCAGGAAGAAAAGAAAGGACAAGAGGCAATGGGCAGACATTAAAAACCATGAAATTCTGTTGGACACAAGAGAAGACTTTTTTTTACCGTGGAACACTGGTCGAGCACTGGCACAAGTTTCCCACAGAGGCTGTGGAGTCTCCATCTGTGGAGATACTCAAAACCTGCTAGACAAATTGTCCTGTTGTCCTGGGCAGCCTGCTGTAGGTACCATGCTTGAGCGGTGGGTTGGACTAGATGATCTTGAGAGGTCCCATCCATCCTCAATGACTATGTGGTTTTGTGAATAGACCAAAAGTTGTGCAGTGCCATGTTTTTTCAACAGGACTCTTCAAATAGAATTCAAACTCGGGCCTCAGGTACCTTTGGACCGAAACAGTTCTTCGAAAGGTGTAGCATTATCCCATGGGAACAATCTGATTTTTCAGTTTCTCCAAACCTATGGCTTTCCCCATGGAGAGCAAGAATTGCTCTCTCTCACATGTTATCATAATCAATATACTGGTTTATGTAACTTGTTTCTGTGTTTAAGACAGGTAGTGCTATCTATTAGTGAGGTTCCCTGATACATCCTAAATCTGCTCTTTAGTTGCTTACAACATTTTGTTTGGGCTGAAATTTTTCATCTTGTGTGTATGCTCTACCTCTCATTTTATTATTTCTTTCCAATTTTGGTGTAGTCAAAACTACAGGTGGAGCAATTCAGCTTTTTCCTGAAACTAGGGGGAGAAGAGTAATTTGCCATTGTCTTTAGTACTTCAAGCAGGTTGTCAGGAAAATTGGCTAAGCTTGTATGCACGTATGTTTTCCATAGATTGTGTCTGGTCCTTAGAACTACATTCCCTATCATTGCACATCTGCTGCGGGCTTTGCTGGGTTCAGTGGCCTTAAGTGAGTCATAAAAATTTCCTCAGTGTTGTCAGTTATGCTTTTGCTGGCCCAAACAGGTGGAGCTGCCTGCCTGAATGAAGGAGCAAGAATCAGTTGTGTGAGGACAGCAGGAGTGTAAACTGGGACAAGGATCACTTAGGCTTTAAGGTCTCCTGGCAATGAGATGACAAACCTTTGAAGGGCAGGGTGTAGATGATGGGGATGCTGCTGTAGATGATGGGGAAGAAAAAGACAGTAAGCTGCTGCTCCTGCCTCTTTTAGCCTTCACCTTGGTCTGTGAGCATGCATGTGGGTTGTGAAAACTGATGGCACATGGCTGAAGCCAAGAGTGAAGGGGAACGTCCAAAATCAGAAACTGTAGCTGTCTCTTATTTCTGTTCTCCTAAAAGAAAGAGAGGGGACTTGCTGACAGGAAATTTAACTAGTTTGAGGCATCTGGCTATGACTGCCTGAGAAATGGCACCCACATGCATTTAGGAGTGGGAAGGCAGTAGCTTGGTGTTCTACTACAGTGGTTTCAGATCTGTTTGCTGGTTATCACTTGGGAAAACTTGTACATGGGGTTCAGTGGATCGCTTTTTTTTGCCTTTCCACCGTAGCATCGACTTTCTTGGTGCTAGTGCAAGCAAGTGTGAAGCACTTCATCTCCTCCATAGGATTAGGGCAGATGCCACAGAGCTTTGGGACTTTGTTTCTGTGCCTCACTGGTGAAGCCCACCCGAGAGGGTGAAAAAGTTTCTAGCTAATCATCAGACATGTTGTCTATTTTAGACAGGTTTCCTAAGGAAACAAGCTTCAATGATTGAACTGTGTTGGCTTTTCCACCCCACTCTGTTTTCAACCCATCAGTCCATTTGACCCACATTTGGCGGGGGAGTGATGTCCTTAAAAATATGAAGTTCTGATTTTCATGAAAATCAGCGTCTATTTTTGGAATGGAGTAGCGTCCCACTGAGGAAAGAGCTACACTGAGGTCAGTAGGCAAGTTCACAGGCTAGTCTGCACATGCAGAAATGGCCAAGCAGGATACATGTAGCAGAACCAGTCCCAGCAACTGCTGCTTCTTGCCTAGGTTTTATGCAAGGGAGCTGTGTTTGGGAACGGGGGGGACACAGAGAAGTAGGACACATTCAAAGAAACAGGCTTTTTTATTTCTGCTCTTTGAGAAACGTCTTGTGAGAACTGTATTCTTTATTTCCCAGTAGGCGTCTGAGGCAGACAGCTAGATGATGTCTAGTTATCGGAATATGAATGTCTTTGCTTATTCTCTCCCAGTAAGGACTGTTTTTGCTGCCTCGGCTTGTACTGTGGCTGTAGAAGAGTTTTACACCGTTGTTTCCATTTTCTTCTTTCCTTTTAGGATGTTGCAGGCTGAGAAAGATACTTTGGTATGGAATCTTGCAATTGAATACCTGGCCTTTCTTTCCAGTCACAGATCGAAGAGCTAGCCAGAGAAACCTTCAGCTTTCAACAGTGGTTTCAAAATTCACATGGTAGTGTCCTGACATATTTCAGTTTTAAAGAAATCCATTCCTCTTGTATAAAGTAGCTATATACTTTTTGCTAACTGTTTGAAAAGGTTACTGAATTCTTTTTTACTCTTTTAATGTATCATGCAAATCCGAACTTCCAATGCAGACAGGAAAACTGTATAACCTGGGGATTTTATAGCACCTTGTTTCATTAAACAATAAAACCTAACCCGACCCGTTTTGGAGGAACTTTTCTGTACCTATTGTAGAATATACAGTTTGTAATTGTAGAATATACAGTTTGTACCTGCTTAGCACATCCACATGCTTAGCTGTGTATGTTTGTTCAGAAGATATCAAAGCACGTATTTGTAATACATAGCAGTTGCAATATATATTGTGATACACTTCTCGTGGGAAGGTGTGGAAGGGGAAGCTGAAACGGCTCCTTTGCTGATGATTAAACCCAAACAAAAACAACTGCTGATTCCCTGGCCAGCCAGCTTGCTGGGACATTTTTATAATTCTTGTGCTCCGTTGTTGGAGATCTCCAATTAGCCTCAAACTGGAACTCGCAGCTTGTGTGTGAAACAGGCAGCTGCTGGCACGCAATCTTCCCTGAAGTTGTTTCCTTTCCTTTTTCCTGAGATTTAAAGAAGCGGGGGAAGGGTTTGGAGTCACATGGATACAAAGCTTTTGATTAATGTCCAAGTCTGTGCTGCTGCGGAGGCTTTCCAACCTCTCAGCTAACAGGGCGAGCTGGGAACCAGTGACCGCTCGTTTCCTCCAGGCTGTGTCCCCTTCCTGACGGGAAAGGAGCGCGCACTAGGGTGGCTCCTCGCCTCCAACCTCGGGCCGCAGCGGGAGCTGGGTGAGAAGGGGCTGAGGCTGCTGCGCGGCTGGGGACCGGCCGGAGCCCGGCCCCGCTATGTAACTTCGCGGGGTCTTTTGTTGTCCTTGTCCGCAGCGCAGTGCCGGGGCGCTCAGGCAGCGCTGCCTGCAGCCGGGAAAGGCGCCGGGCTGGGAGCACCGCTCCTCCTCGCTGCACCATGACAGAGGAAAGCAAAGGGGAAGGCAAGGGGGAAAGCGGGAAGGACTTGGAGAAGCAGCTTCGCTTGCGCGTCTGCGTTCTCAACGAGCTGCTCAAGACCGAGCGGGACTACGTGGGCACGCTGGAGTTCCTGGTGTCGGTGAGCGGAGGGCACGGAGCGAAGCGGGGGGGACTCGCCGCGCCTCGCCTCGCCTCGCCCGCCGGCCCCGCGCGGCCGCGCTCGCCCCGCTCCGGCTCCCGGCAAGGCGGCGCCCAGGGCGGGCAGCGGGGTGGGCTACTGCCGGCCGCGGGACGGGGGCACTGGCAGCCGGGAGAGGGTTTCCCGCCCCGAGCTCTGCGGGGCGGCCGCTTTTGCTCGGAAGGGAGGGAGAGTAACAGGTCTTGAAATGGCTGGGGAGGGGTCGTGGGTTGCCCCCCAGCCGCCCTCCTCGGAGAGCCTGCGCCGGTGATCTCACTTCAGCACGGATCATCTCGCTTCTCCGGGCATGGAGGCTAAGGGGGTAGCGTGTTTGGGTTCAGGTCTGCCTTGGGTGTGGGGGCTTGTGTTCGGTACAGTTGCAGCCCGTGAAACAGAGCGGTGCGGGGGGGCAGGGAGGAGGACGGAGGGGGTGCTGGTGTGCAGCAGCTGCTTGGCATTAAAGCCACATGTGGCATTCACTCCTGCCTTGTGATACAGGGGTCAGCTGGGAAGGTAGCGTGTTCTGGTGAGAGCTGTGCTGCAGCAGTTCTGCCTTCCTTCTACATCTGACTAGCACTGTTGATGGGATTATTTGTGCCAGGTAATATCCGAATCAGAAAGGCAGGAGTTTTCACTCTCTGAAAAAGGCAAAGTGGCAAATTATCCCAGAAGAGATGCGGGCAGTGTTTCATTTGCGCGTGGTTTCAGTAGCATCACTTTAGGACCCTGTTGAGATAAGTATGTCCAAATCAGCTGCTTAAGTTTGCAAAAGATCTCACAGTAGCCCCCTCATACTTTTCTCTCCTCCCCTGTCCCATTGAAGAGGGGAAATCCTTCAAACTGCAAACTTCCTGCTTTGCTGCCTTGAGATCTGTGAACTTTCTGCTTATTATCATGAAAGAGGAAATTCTCAACTTGGCTGTGACAGGGAGAATAAAAGCACAGACACTGGAGTGAAATAAGATCTACAGAGTAGCTTATTTTCTCCATATGTTTATCCTCAGCAGAACCATGAAAAACGGTAAATGGTCCAATGTGTTTTCTATTTAAAAAAAAAAAAAAATATGTATTTGAGAAAGTGGCTGTGCGATTGCATTTTACATGTTTCCATTTAACAATCAGATTTTATTGTAAAAAATATCTATCCTAAGGGAATGTTCTTCAACATTTCATCTTAAGCCCCAAATTTGATGTATGTCAGAGTCTTAGGTCATTTCAGCAAATTTAAAGAATTTGTAATATCTTTAATTTTGGACTCTACAGTTTAAGACGTAACAGATACTGGTGTTCAAGCAGTAAGTGCTCAGCTCCTTCTAAACAGTAGACTCTGTACGTATTTCAAGTTGTACCCAAATATTGAATTCAGTAATAAGTCTTTTTGCAGTATGGATTGAGATGATCCAAATAAATCATATGGAGGAAGGGAGGAGGGCTGGAGTTAAATACCTGGTTCTCTGTCAAGTTTTTCATATTCATTAATGATTGTGAACAGGGTTCAAGTGACAGTTTAGACATGTAAATCCTTCACAGGGAAATGTCATGTGTTTTAACTGTACCTTGGTTTGAGGAAACAACTTCTGAGCTTTCCTTGGCCTACCTGCTAGGACTGCTGTTGAGAGCAGCTGTGGTGGTGAATTTTACAAAGGGGGCAACTCTGGACTAGGGCCGGTATGGAGACCATCACGTTTATTTTACATAAGCCATCAAAACTATCATTGTACTTGTACTTCCTATGGTTACTTCTTGATCTGGAGCCTAGATCTCTCATTTAGGTGTCCTAGGTTAATGGTTCCCTTTCTTTTTCTTAAAACCATTTTCCTAGGACCAGCTCTTCTGAGGTACAAACACTATCCCAGCTTACTTTGTTTCATACCATGAGGTGGTCTTGGGGCACACAGCCTGGGTTCCTTTTGGATGGAAGTGAACTGGAAGGTTTTCTGTAGGAGCACGTCTGGCTGCTAATGAGTGTGCAGTTCCTGGGACTAGACAGGGCTAGTCTGAAGTGACCCCCCCGCCAACAGTGTGGTCTCAGCACCAACTATTTCTCTGTCCAAACCCTATCCTGTTTTGCGGGATTTCTTGTTAAAGTAGAGGCAGCCCGAGGGGTTGAAGTTCCAATAAAAGTTAAGAGTTAGGCTTCCAGGTCTCCTCAGTGTCATCAGTAGAGCTCATTGTGGTGGAAACCACATTTCCTTTATGATTGAAAAGCTGAAGCCATTTATAGTCTTTCTGACAGTTTGCACGGAGTACCTGCAGTTTTCACTGAAGTTAATAGGAACAGAGCATTCACTTAGATAAATGAAAAAACCCTGTGGTTTCAGGGTTGGAGCCTATTTCTTCTGCGGGATTACAGAATGTAATCTTTTATGATGTGTACGGTTCGTATGGAAAAGTACATTAACACTTGTGTAGTAGTGGTGGGCAAGAGAGCTAACTTTTCACTCATTTGGACTGAAATTTTTATTTTGCGTATGTGCCCTGTTGAGGAGGCAGTTAAATTAAAGAACAGAAAAATTCGATCAGTTTTCTTCAATTGATTGTTCTTGTGTAGGAAGGGGGCAGTATGTAAGTGGGATTTGTGTGGAAGCATAACGTACATCATACCTCACCTAACTCATTTTCCTGAGTACTTCATGAGATCTTGTGAAGTGAATTGATAACGTCTATGTCCCCTTTGGCTGAGGCAAAATTAGGCTGTGGCAATGGTCAGTGTATAATATAAACAGACGTGGAAGTGAAGCATAAGCCTCATTTATCCGAGTGGTGGGAGGAGGAGACCCCTGTTGCTGACGCAGTCATGTTGAGGAAATGGCCCTTTGCCTGGTACAGCTTGTGGCTGGCTGGAGATTGAAGAGATCATAAGGAGGAGGTGACTTTGCTGTTGTGTGCCAACATGGGAAATGCTTTGCTGGTTTCCCTACACTGGAAACATGTCTATTATATGTTAGATTTATTTAGGTTCTTCAGTTTATATTGGAATTAAAGAGTGTCTCACTGAGGACAAATTTCTGGTTGGTTATTTAAAGTATTTTTGTTCCCCTACTCCTCTGTGATTCTTCATCCTCCAGTTATCATCAGTGTAGTGAGAAGCAGCTTGGTTTGTGTATTCTGTCAAAAGTCTACAAGGCTATTAAGTGCAAAGCAGAAGATTTAATATATTAGTTCTTTTATTAGATAGATGCAGCCAAGTAGTCATTCCCATGTAGGTTTGTTCACCTCTTTTTTTGGCTTTACGCTGTGTGAATACAGTATATTGTGTTTAATCTGCACTCATCACAGATCAAATCTGAGTGGAAAGGTCTGGTTGTATTAATACTATTCTTTCGGATCTCCTGAATCTGCCAGTAATAAACTATAGTAGCTCAGTATGTTGAGACATCAGTAATACTGAGCAATAACAATTTTGGGCCCATCTGAGTGAGGTATGTAAACATACATGAGGTGGATAAACTTAAGTCCCCCAGTAGTGGCAGCAATGTTGGAGGGAACAGGCATGCACAGGAAATTGTGAAGAAAGGCTTACACTTTTCCTTCAAACATTTCATTATAACATTTGGAGTGTCATTGCAATACCAGAGTTTTCGTTCTTGTTAGCATTTAGCATTTCTTAAAAGAAATTAGTCTAGTGGTGGAAGAATTACCTAAGGCACTAAAATGCTTTTGAAAACTGTATCTACAGATGGAGTTTATTATGATGTTTCGGTTACAAACTATTGATACTTTACTGGCTAAATTAGCAATTGCGGTTTTTCTGCTGCTGGGTGATCTTTCTGGTGATCATATCACCTTCCTATGGTGAAATCTTTGTTTTCCAATGAAAGAGAAGCTGTACTTGCAAGGATAGAGAAGAATCTTTTTTCATCAAAATGCACTTTCTGGAGGGAGACAAAGCAACAACTGGTGAATATTTACGCTGTCTAAAATTACATGTCATCCGACTGTGTAACTGACAAATTAATATTACCTTTTATTTACCTTACCATGGTAAAGATGCTTTTTTAAAAAGATTTTGTGACGTTATCAATATGTACCTTATCTATTTCATTCTTTACAGCAAACAACAAAGCGTCTATATTTAATGTGCTCTGTGTAAATAAAATGAAAATTTCCTATTTTGCTCTATAAGCACAATTCGCTAACTAGAGTAAAACTGAAGAAACTTTTCCAAGATTCTCCTTGGTCCACGATTTTATGCTGGGGAATATAATTGACTTTTTAATGAATGTTTTAAAAAAGAAGTTTTTTTTTAATTTGCATAGTGTTTTCATGTAAGGTTTCATTTACTGTATAAATCAGGGTACTCGCTGGAACCCTCAACGTACCAGTAGTAAAGAGACCAGTAAAACTGTGGGTAGAAGTTGCTGAGAAATTAAAAAGTATTTAATAGTAAAGAGTTGCCAAAAAGTGGCTGGCTTTATTTGTCACCTTGTAATTTGGTATAAGACTTAGTTTTTATGATTGTGCTTTACACTGACAGTTTGGCCAGCAAAGGCAAACCAAGCCATGAATAACTTCAGAATGCAGATACACTGCAGGGAAATAGGCTAGGTACAATAGTAGGTAAATATATATATATCTTTAAAAAAGTATACATAAATGTGTGTGTGTATATATATATTTGGGAAAGAAATTTTATTTTGGAAATGTAATAGATCTGCTACACTTGGTACTTCAGGGGATAGCCATGGAAGTAGAGTTTATTTTTTCTATGACAGCGATTGTTTTTCTGGTGCAGTTCCGTGTTCTGACAAATTTGACGTTGATGGGAATAGAAGCAGATGTTGGCACTTGTGTAAGCCTTCCAAAACCCCACGGCCTCAGCTGGGGTGACTAGTTAGATCCTGAAACAGCTGGGGAAAAAAAAAAGCTAGTTTATTATGTAGACTATAGTATGGTTTACAGAATCTCTTCTGTGAATATATATACATTTCTGCCAGTTAACTCTCAAATCTCAGTTTAATGCCATCAAATCCTCCTGTACTATCTTCTCTCCTCTCTTCTGCTTGCCCTAAAGTGGAAAAAGTGTTTGTTTTCTTTAAATGTGTGCCCTGTTAAGGGAAGCTGAGTCCTTGCTTTTCAACAGGCATAGAGAGATTTTGTTCATAAGGTTTATCGCCCAGCCTCCTCAGTGGCTGTGTGACTCCTCAGGATCTGTATTTCCCTGCCACACTGAGCCTGTCCTTTCTCCTGGCTCAATAGGTATTTCTCTGATTGTCGAGCAGACTAATTAGTTGGACAAGTGTTTAATAGTAATTGAGACTACAGGTAGACTTTAGTCAAATTCAGTGTTACTAACCCTGACCAGCGATAGAGGGTATGTGTCCTGGATTGAAACTTCTCAAATGGTTATGCTAGATGATGAAATTAGGTGTTGGGCCTTTCACAAAAGAACCACTTTTAAATGATGTTTTATGGCTGTAGTTTGATACACAGTAGTTTGTGTTGTTGTGTGTATGTGTCTATATCATAGAATCATAGAATCTCTCAAGTTGGAAGGGACCCATAAGCATCATCGAGTCCAACTCCCTAAATATGTTATACGTATATCTCAATTACAGTAATGATTAGTGACTTCATAATGGTTTGCATAATTGCATTTATATTTTATAAAAGGGATTTAAATGAATGGAAGGGAAGGGTTTTAGCTGGCTGCATTTTTTGATAAGGTTATGTGATTTCCTTTCTCTTCAGGAAAAGAAAAACAACATTCTATGGCTACTTCATCATAAAAAGTCAAAAGGAAGTGCAAACACAATTACCATAGAAAGTCAATATCTTTTCCATTCACTTCCAATTTCTGCTGTTTTTAACTTAAGTGTTACAAAAAAATCTGAATGTGGTATTCTATTCTTATTTGACTTTGCTTGGCTATATCAATAGCACCACCTGTGATCTTTATCAGAGTGAGGGTAACTGCTTAAAAGCTGTTTATTTCTTTGTAACCCCCGCCCCCAAGGTTGAATGCTTGCTTTATGGAGTGGCTTAGCAAGAAAGATTATTCGCGTCTCTACTAGCTGAGCACAGAGTTCATGCAAGGTATGACAATGGCAAAAAGCAGAGGTTTTTCAGAATAATTTTCAAGCACATATCTTATCTTGTTTGGAAGTGTAAGGTATTATACTGCGCTATACTCTAAAGAGATGTTTCATACTTTTCAATGGATTTCCTCTTATTACTCTCAGATGTACTTAGACTATATTTTGAAAAGCTGCTCTTTAAGAAAAAAAGGTGGTTCGTTTAGCTGTTCAGTGAAAAGTCTAAAATACTGAAAGGAGGAACCTTTGTTTCATAGCATTTAAGAAACTTTTCTGTTCATAAGACTTACTGTAGACTAAGATG